>BDJD01000330.1:134385-162811 GCA_002564525.1 Rosa multiflora | reverse complement strand
AATCATAAGACATGATCGAATAAAATGAATAACTATGATAAGTATCAAATAATGGTAATTGAATGAGTTACTTATAACAATAATTACCGGAGAATGGTAATAAAATTGATAATAAAATGAGTTATTAATAACAATAACTACAAGATAATGGCAATTAAAAATATTATCATGATAATTGTAACTCTTGCAACAAATACTCATGACAAATTCAGTTATGAAAGATTTGTAATAAAGCTAATTTAAACATAATAAATATGATTAAACAGATAAAGATAATGAAACATAATTACGTTTAATAGGTGCCAAAACATAGGCTTAAAATTACTAAACAAAATAAATAGAGACAAAAAAAACGCCTAAATATAGGCTTAAAATTTATCGGTGTCAAGAAAACCGCCGCTGATCATGTAATCAATATGTTTTCCACTATCCACAAAAAAATCAGAACTTTAAGCTTGTTATCTTCACTGACAGAGTCTCCACTTAATTTTAGTTGGGAGGTAATCATATGTTTAGCGGAATTGAAAATCAGTGGCAGATTTAAAGTTCTGAAGGCGCAAAATGCGTCCATTCATATCGTGCTCCAGATAGAACAATGGTTTTCTGGTGAGCAAATTTATCACCTAATGCTTGCCAAATCTCAAGGGGATCTTTCATCGTAAGGTAATCATCTTTTAGGATCTTATCAAGATGATAATGCAAGAAAATCATAGGTTTGGCGAGATCTTGCATAGATGACTTATTGTCAACTTTGATGGCATTTCCAAGGTTTTGAGCCATAAGATGAATTTCAGCATCAAATAGTTCTTGCCAGAAATTTTAAGAGGATCATAGTCCAATTTTGTTAGATGTGTCATCTTTCTACAAACAGAAAAGATGAGATATATTACGATCCATAATTATTAGAACAATATGTTCTATGAAAAATTCATATACGAAACAAAGGTTTCGAAGAGTTCATAAATATGAACAATGGATCCCATAGGAGAACACACGAGAAAAACATTCGTGTGATGTCTATAGAACCATAGGTTCTAAGACTACTCGGTCAAGGGACTCGAGTCTTGAGCAATGGAGCATGTAGTTCTCATTGTCGTATATGAAATATAAATTTTCAACAATTATATTATATAAAAGATAAATACAAATATATGTATAGGGATAGCAATGGGGCGGGTTGGGGATGGGGATCACAATACCATCCCCATCCCCGGGATCATTTTCTACCCCCATCCCCGTCCCAATCCCCAATAAAAATATATTGGATATTCCCCGTCCCCATCCCCATTGGGGACTAAACCTCCAAACCCGCCCCAAATCCCCAATAAGAATTTAATAAATAAAATAAATTTTTTCTCATATTGCTTTTTTTAAAATCAAAATCTACAACAAATAAATTTAAAATATGATTAAATTCATAAATCATAATTCAGTGAGTGCAAAAGTCAAAACACCATTAAAGTAATTGTGTAGCCATTAAAGTAAAGTAGTAAATGTATATATTTGTGATTTATATTATAAAAAATAA
The DNA here is from genome assembly GCA_002564525.1 of Rosa multiflora. NCBI lineage: Eukaryota > Viridiplantae > Streptophyta > Magnoliopsida > Rosales > Rosaceae > Rosa > Rosa multiflora. The sequence goes on along the minus strand of BDJD01000330.1, from coordinate 161,283 downwards.
ATTAAAAAAAAATAAATATATATATATAAGTTAAATATATGTATATATTATTGGGGCGGGTTTGGGGATGGGGATCACAACACCATCCCCGCCCCATCCCCAATCTTAGATAGCGGGGATTGGGGATCCCCATCCCCATTCCCCATTTGTCCCCGAATTCTCCCCCCATTAGGGGCGGGTATCTAATGGAGCTCCGCCCCGCTGGGGATTTTTGTCATCCCTATATATGTAAATGATCGCATAAAGAAAATTGATATTCATCTAGAAGAGAAAAAAGAAAAACTCATAGATCATTAGCCTTGATCATAAGCAACTATGTTGCACCATAAGGCTTGTGGATCATCATGGAGTTCAAAGAAAAAGAAGAAGAAAAATAAGAGCAAATTCGTGCTGATAACGTGTTATAAACTAGAGAAAAATATAGAGATAGAAGAGAGAAACAGGGTATGGAGGAGGTAGAAGTGTCTATTTCATTCTCATTAGACCCCTTTATATAGGAGTAATGTTTACATCATAAGGACATAACTAATGAGTATTTACAGTGGACAGCCACATATATATAATATTTATAACACCAACCTATTTATTAAACGGGTTAACGTTTTTCAACCTACTTAACTCATTTAATAATAAGTGGTGTCGTGTCGGACAAAATGACTCATTTAAGGATTGACATTGCGACTCATTTAACTAAAAAAAATGTATAAAGTGATTAAATTCACTAAAAACTCAACAAGACGCAAAATATAAATAATTATATATGATTCATGAATAATTAAATCCAATAATGATGATGAAAAATATTTCAAGTTGTCCAATCCTAGGATCAAATATTCATGGTGTTCAAAATTTCAAGAAGAAATATAACACAATACCACAATTAACGAGTTATACCGATTCACTTCGTATTGGTAGGTTGACCCACGACCAACCCGTTTATTAAATGGGTCATGGCCAGTTGACCTGTGGCTGACCCGCTTTAAACGTGCAAGTTCAACCGGCTTTATTTTGTGCGGGTGTTTAGTTGTGTTATCGAGTCATGTCGGAATTGTCGGCCCTACTAAAGTAAATCTTGCAAGAAAAAAAAAAGTTAAGGCAGGAGGCCCTAAGACCTAAAACCCAAATCTCTTTCCTTACCACCTAAATTGGACCAGACCAAAGTAAATAGGGTCGATCTGGTTTAGGCCCAAAGACCCAGCCCAAATCCACCCTACCTTCCTTGCCTCCAAACTAGATCATTGCCTTCTTCCGACGGTCGAACCCGCCACCAAGCCATACGTTTATGCTCATGCGTCCAGCAAATTGCTACTTGATCACAAAAGCAATACCACACAACCCTACCACAAGGATGCATTTGCTAAGAAGGACGAATCCACCAACGATTCGAGATAATGACGTCAATCTGTCGCGCTGCCATGTATCACTTTACCACAGCTTGAAGCACTCCAATCCACCACTATCTAACCACCGTAGCCATCATAGCCATAAACACCTGACATCCACAGTAGCCAGTCACCTTAACCGCAACCACCGCAATGTTAATCACCGTACACCTTGCACCTTGGCCTCACCAAAACGAGAACTATATATACCTCCCTTGCACTAGGCTCGAGCCAGATGGCGTTGTTACTTGGTCGGGGTTAAGCTAGTTCATTGTCGCCTCTTCACGAAACCCTAGGTTTCGACTCCCAAAATAGTTTCCTCAACTTTTGTTCTGGTAAGCAATTTTTTTTTTTTTAAGGAAAAGCCACCTATATATTAAGAATTTTTTTTGGGCTACAACAAAAAAGGCATACATAATCATTTTTGGTGGAGGCAGAAAAGACATCATTTAAGTAATTTTGGCCATTAGCAATTACACTCAGTACAAATAGTAGGAGCATCTCGAACCTTACAAATAAAATCACATAACACAGGGTTCTAATACTATTGTAATCTACAAACAAGTACCATAAGAGCAAGTTCACCAATTGGGTCACCAAGTCACCTACTGTTCACTATTTTTAGTGTTCATTTCCATTTTTTGGGTTACGGGCACAGTTTCCAATAAGACCTGGGTCACCAGGTCAGCTTGCAGGTCACCAGGGTGACCCAAAAAGTGACCCAAGGTGACACATGCCGACCCAGGACATGAAATACACTGTGCCCGTGACCCAAAGAGTGAAAATACACATAAAAAGAAGTGAATAGTAGGTGACCTGGTAACCCACGGGTGAACTTGCTCTAACACCATGCCACATAGACTCGTAATGCCAGTCATAGCTTAAACCCAAAGTCATAGCGTCCTTCTAGGGTGATGTTGACGAGACGCTCTGTTCTGCCTAGGGCAAAATTGATGTCAGTGCTGCAGAGTCAACAATCCTAGGCATCACGATCAGCGAACCATTGTGGCTAGGTTGCTTTATAGAAAAATTGGTCATTTCAGTAGCTTGCAAACCTTCACCTATATGAAGCCCTTTTTACCCAGAATGTCATCAGCGTCCCAGAACACGACTGCACCAAAGGTCCTCCACCGCATAAACCTTCCAAACTAAGACCAAGACCTCCAAGAACACCAGACCACTAACCTCCAAGAACACCATACCACTAACTAAGAGAACCAAACGACCAATCTTTTTTTTGTAACAGCCACCAATATTAAGCATTTCGTCCCAAAAGGGCGGTGAAATGGAACACACATATAATACTTAGCTAACCAGCTATGGTTAGCCTTGACTAACCACAACCAATAACAAGAGGACCGTGTCCAATAACCACTTAAAATTTTCTGATAAGAATGCTTGAAGATTCCCACAATAAACTATGACTATTATCATTGTTAAATAGACACGTGTTCTCTTGTTATTTGCTATGGCTAACCAGCTATAAAAAAAATTCAAAACAGTTGAAATCAAACTCTAAAACGGCCCCAAAATAGTCAAAAAAAAAAACAAAACAAAAAAACGCATCCCTCAAGAAAAGAAACATCATGAGAAGAGATAAACAAGCTCTCATGCTAGCCCTATCCAAGAAATGCCAAGGATCCAAGGAAATAGCTTGGTATATCGTCAAAGACCCTAAAATCACCTCCAGAAGGCACTTGCAAAATTAAACCCTAACAAGACGAGAGAAGAGAGATTCACTTTTTTTTTTTTTTTTTACACTACTATGATTATATTCTTTTTGGTTTGTTATCATATACACATATATTGGGAATAAACCCCTCCCGTAATAACATCAGATAATATTTGATAGAAACATATACTCTCAAGTCAGTAACGTTAATCCTATTATCCAATAAACTCTACACCCACCAAGAGTGTTGAATTCACTGGGAAAGAATTAAAAATGTGTACCGGAGGAGTTGTTCCGTTATATTCTAATTATTACGGAAGTCAAATGCTTTAGATTCAACAAGTCAGAAAATACTTCCTCGTATAGTCTTATTAGTTCATTACTAATTAAAGTTGATTTATTTTCCGACTAGTATTCCCCTACTACGAAGGTATTGAAATACTCGATCCTTATCTGTAATACTTGATGATTCTATACTTGATAGTTGATACTTGAGGATACCCAGCACATCAACTAAAATATAGGGTCTTTCTAAATGTACTCAGCAAAGTTCTAAGTATACCCAGCAAAATATTTTCTTTTTATTACCTTTAATTTATGTTAAATTTAACCAACTGATTTGCCCAAAATGCCCTGAAAAACAATGTACCCAGCAAAACAAAACATACTCTACGACTCGACACGTGTCTACCCAGATCTTTATGTTTGTTCATCCCCATCATGCCCTACCTAGTTTTCTGCCCAGGCTCAACGGTGGACAACAATTCATGTAGCGTAATGGAATAGGCCACTGCATTTTGAATCTTTGTTTAATTGCAAAACACTTGTTTCTACCAAAATTATCACCAAATTAATACGTGCATTTCCCAAGAACTAGTTGTGTGCCCAACTTGAAGTCCCTCCACACCGATCAATCAGAAGATATTTGATCATTATCTTTGCTTCCATCTCATACTGCTCTGGTAAGTCAAAGTATTTCTGCTCTTCGCAATATTCCAGAGTCTTCCCCAGCGCCTATTGCAGTCTTTGCAGCATCTTCAACTAAGTCCCCAAATTGCTCAATATAGTTGCTTGTCTCCCCATGATAGAAGTTCAATGGACGATAACCACTTTGAGGAACACCTATGTCAATCTGGGGGAAAAAAATCATTGTTAAACATAGAAAATACAAGCGTAACTCATAAGCAAGAAGTTTTGACCCAAAAAAAAAATCAAGAATTTGAACATAAATTGCACCAGCTGCATGGTCTTAATTATATGGCGTTGTTACATTTTTTTTGTTTTCATGTTTCAATGGGAAAATCCATTTTTTTTCCTTTTAATTAATTAATTATTAATATATGAACTAGTTTGGCAATAATGAATGAGATCTCTTATTGTTCTACATGTATATATATGGAAGTTTTGTTGCTGCAATGCTGCAAGCATTATCCGATCATGGTTTTCAAAGTGCTCAGAAGCACAAAACAAATAAATATCCTTATCTCAACCGGGTAGGGTATGATGGGGATGAACGAGCATAAAGATCTGGGTAGAATGTTTTGTTCTGCTGGGTACATTGTTTTTTAGGGCATTTTGGGAAAATTAGTTGGTTACATTTAACATAAATTAAAGATAATTAAAATAAAATATTTTGCTGGGTACACTTAGAACTTTGCTGGGTATATTTAGAAAGACCTCAACTAAACTATTGAATATTTAATTTGCTTCTTGAATTTTTTGTAGTATAACAATATTCCTGATATATTATGTGGCCTCGGAAGACAAAGCTTTAGTTCCGCCATTGTATTAATTATATTTTGCATTCTATTATAGTGTATGGTGGTGTATCAAATAAATTGTTGCTTGATGTGTAAGCATTCTATTATTTATATCGCACTAAATAATTACTAAAATGGTGGGTCTAGCTATTCAGACCTCCTAATTTACTATTTAGACCTCTCTTCATTTTTTTTGGTACTGAACTTCCTGATTTACCTCTATTTTTATCTATTTACACCTCTGTTATATATGCGATGTTCCAATAATAAAAGAAAAAAAAATTGCACCTCTAAACTCCAGTTAGCTTTCATGATCAACTGGGAGCACACCCAAAAATAAAAAACTTTAAGATTAACGATTTCTCTGTTTTTGGTAAATATGATCGACTAATTTGAACTCTCAATTTCAAACCCCATTGTATGTTCTTCAAACAATTTGGCATTACTTGATGCAATTGAAGTTGGATTTCCATTGGAGCAATTTAAAGAACCTTATAATTCTTCATTGCCCAACTAGGTTTGATGAATCTTGGTTAATCCTTTTTGGGTTGAGAGAAAAGTCAGTGAAAGTAAGTCTTGACCCTGTTTTTGTTTTCTGATTTCAAAGATATATTGACATTGAAATTGCATAAATTTAAATTCAAAGATTTCAAATATCATCCAATCTATAATTTATAGAATCTAATAATAAACTTGAGATGAAACAATGAAGACGTCTCAAGCTCCTGGAGCCAGTGACAACCAATTAGGAGATGGGTACAAGAAGAGAGAGAGGGTATGAGAAGAAAGACATGAAGGAATAGTGAGGAAGAGGGAAAGGAGAATAGAGAGAGGATTACAATAGGGAGTTAGAGAGAAAGAGAGATGTCTATTACTTAGATCATATGATACATGTTTTTCTTTTTTTGTTTTCCAGTTTTGATCAAAACATGTTTCTTCCTCTTCTTAATCTTTGATTAGATGGTGATTTCAAATAAATAAGATGGAGTAGTTATTTCAAAGTTTGAATTTTAGCTTTCTAAATTTTGTGGATCGGGATGGAATTGGAGAGAAAACTGCAAGATGTAAGAGGGGAGTGTTGCAGCTCCCACGATGTAGATGCAGGTTTTTTTATTTTATTTTTTATATATTTGTAAAGGGGTAATATTGGTTTTAAAATTGTGCAAAAAATGAAGGAGGTCCAAATAGTAAATTGGGAGGTCTGAATAGAACTATCCTTACGAAAAATATTCCTAAAAGCTAATCATGGTCAACCATATATGCTCAATCACTGGTATCTAAACTAATATGATCAGCATCAAATTAAAAAGAAAAACAATACAGATTGATGAACAAGCCTTTTACTTTCACAAAGTCCACTACAGCCTTTGACAAACTCTTCATGCTTTAATTAGTTCCCAAGAAATTGTATAGGATTGTATATGGGAGTTGAGACATAAACAAGTAGCAGCAGTCTTTAACTTCAGTCCCATGATTAAGCCATGCCTTAATTAATTAGTTGCTTACAAGTTCCTCCACCGATAGAGATTGGGGAATAATTTGACAAGTGCATAAGATTATAAAGTAAAGAAACAATGAACACCAGGAAGAAATAGAAAAAGAATGACTTAGCTTCTGTACATAATCGATTGGATAAGCTAATGAAGACGAACCCAGCAAGAATTAAGACTGGGAATTTGGAAGTCATTCTTGAACATAATTTTATCTAAGAAATACATCATCCTCACATATTCTCCTTAGTTCCGCCGCTTTCAAGATAATGAGCTTTCTTCATACCTCAAGGATTACTCTGAATAGATGGAGCATAATACTAAAAAGTGTATTCGACAATTGGTTGCTTAACATGTGTCATTCTATGTTTTGTTTTTTTAGTGCATGAATGAGGGCCTTCAAGTCACAAATAATAGGATGAGTTTTACATAGAGAATAGCATAATGCTTGATAAACCTAACAAGCGAAATGGAGGCCATTGAGATTTGATGCAAGAGAATTACATGTATTCTCAGGAATTAAGCGTGTATATACCAAGACTGAACAAAGACTGGAAAATCTTGTACCTCCTTACTTAGGTTATTAATGAATTGAAGGGCAAATTCTCAAGACAAGAATCAAGCTCAAAACACGAAGAAACAGGACCGGCATAGGGACCAACTACTGTAGTACGTAGCTAGAACATGAACACCTCCGACCTCTCAATGAGAACATGCTCCTTCTTCTTTCTTGTTTTTAATCTTATTATCACTTAGCCACTTAGATCGAGTTAGAATCTTATTTTATGGTTTTGAGTTCTGTTCTAAATAATCAACTCAAAATTTGTAACACTATGCATGATGCCACGCTTTTAATTCGACATAGAGATCTAGAACAATTCTTCCTGAAACAGATTGATAGTGTTAATAAGTAGTCAACACGATTCGAATCACTAGTATCTGAGCTAATATGATCACCATCAAATTAAACACAAACAGCGAACCTAGATCTATCAATTGGCCGGCTTCACCTCTCACAAAGTCCACTAGAGCCCTTGACCAAATCCTCCAAACTCTAATTAATTGCCAAGAAAATGGTACACATAATTGCATGGGGGAGTTGAGACATAAACAAGTAGAAGTCATTTCCAATAAATCCCCCCTAATAAATAACAAAATAAGAGAGGAACATTCTGAAGCCTGTTTACATTATAGGTTAAAGGATAATAAAGAAAAACCCGCCACCATGGGGAAGAATTTAGACTGCAAAATCATAGTTGAACTTAATTTTTAAAGTAGTGGGGTGTCACTATCCCACTTCAAATTAATGATCATGCAGTAGAGTTGAAATGATTTTTGGAGTGGTTAGCTTTTGCTAATATAATTAGACTTTTTTAAGGATAAGATTAACTAAACCTATATCGAGCTTAGCACAATAGTGAATTGAGAAGTTTGAGGAGCATGTAACAAGAATTTAAATGATAGAAATATACTGGATGTTGTGATCAATTAATTTCAAATTCGAATAACTTTTCCAATGGTTGTATGATTCCCTGTGAAGTAGAATATTACATAAGGAACTAATTAATTATGCTTAGATAGTCTATAATTCGAACTACTCACCTTTTAAATTTTCATGCAAATGTTGTTCATAAAGTTTGAGATATATATTTGAAGTTATTTTTTTAATACTCCCTTTGTTTTTATCTATATATATTATATATCATCATAAAATAAGATTAATAATACGATTTTGATGAACCCATAAACATCCAAGTTGCTAAATATGAAGCACATATTTATCCTTAAAAAAAAAAAAAAAAAAAAAACTATACATCCTTAATTTGTTCATTTTTCTCATAGGGGAATTATTTTGTAGCCCCGAACTACCATGTGGCACTACTGTACGACCGTGATATATAGGTGTGACTCAGTCGCACACGACAGTTATGATATTCAACTTATAAATACTAGGTGTAGAAGTTTATCCGAATTGTCTCGATACAACCGGTAGTAAATTAAACTACCCATGCCACTTATATTTCATAATTCATTTCATCACTTTTCAGATTTTATTTTCTTGCCAAAGTTAATTTGGTGTACATTTCACTTGAAATTTTGAACCCAATTTGGCAATATGAATGATCCACCTCCTGTTAAAGGGGTATAATATCAATTATGACCGGTCAATATGTGTAAATAAATAGATCCAGCACTAGATGATAATCATATCACGATGGGCCATGTAAATGGTACGTGTATTGGTTCCATTTTGTTTGAAGCTTCTTTTCATTAACATTGTCATTATACGTGATGATCGGCATTATGAATTTGTTGACAACATAATTCTCCGGCAATGATTAATAGCATAAAAGTTACTTAACCTTAACTTAATAGCTTGGCATGCTAATATATAATTATTTTGCATTGATTTTTTCTTTTTTTTGTCAACTTTTATTTTGCATTGATTGGAAGTAAGTGGATGCAAGGAAACGTAAGCTTAAGGCTTAAAATAGTATTACACAGAAACTAGTGAGACTGTGAGAACAAATACAAGCCCTAGCTAGCTGGTCTCATTCCCGCGTGAGAGAAACTCTTTGCTGCCTGACCGTAACCCTAGCCTAGGTGCTATATTTTCGTTCGAGGGAGACTTGTTCGTTAAATTGTTCACCTAGCTAGTTCTTCAATCCCTACTTCTCTAAGGTTTTACTTTTACAGATTAACCTAAATTTAGCTGATGACGGTGGAGATTGGGGGAATAGTTGGTTTTCCGTTGGAATAGTGGGCACAATTTGCCTGAGGTTGTCTTCCTTGGTTCTATATATGGACAATTATGTTAGGGTACGATGGACAATTATGTTAGGGTACAAGAGGCTTTGTTGAAGATGTTGGTTTTCTTAGCTAGCTTTCGGTCTTGCGTAGGGCTCTCTGAAGGCTATTAGTTGCTACTTGGTTACCTACTTGGCTATATGTTAACGCTTATACACTTCTACATTTCATAATTACACTATTACGCTTGATAATTATACTGCTATACTAGTTGAGTTCACGCTGATTGGCTTGAGAGCATCAATTCCGTCGCTGTGTATGCTGGCCAAATAGAAAACCTACCACCATGAGAGGAGCATGGACGGCCGACGGCGAGTCGTACGAGGTTGAACGATGAAAAAGTGAAATAATACGTAATATCATTTAAAGGCCTTGAAGGAATGCCAAAGAAAAAAAAAATACACACACACAACACATTCATGACCAAAAAGAAAAGTCTTCTAGAATGAGGAGGTTGATCGATATTGATACCAAATATTAGAAATTGGTTCTTCTCCTCAAGAGGACCAAGTGGCTTTGCTCAAGATTTCTGGGGTAAATATAATATGCTTGATTAACTAATTATTAATATATAGACTATAATCAACTAGTATTTGGTTATTACACATCATGACGAAGTTATATAGATTGTTTACTTGCAAATACAGCAAAGAGTTGCAATCAAACCTCTAGTAGCCCACATCATCATTATTGAAATTGGGTGAAAGAAAATACCAGGTTTACTTAGAAGAGTAGCCAACACCTCGTTCAAAGATGTAATATTGATATGAAGCTGATAATTAACATTATCTTAGTTGATAATTTGTTCAAAGTTTTTGTTCTTATTATTACTAATTCATAGTGAGTCATATTGCCCAATATGTAAACGCTGATCAAAGCAAATATGACACGCAAAGACTGTTTAACGATATAACATCTGATAAAATAAATATGACACGCAAAACTTCATATCAATAGTGGATTTACGTAGTTAATACCGTTTAGACTTTGATATAATTAATACTAATTGGATCTAATTAAATTCCTTTTTTTTACTAATTTATTAGTCATTTTCAAAGCAGATAACATATATATATATATATATGCCCTTCTCAAAAAAAAAGAAAAAGATAACATATATATGCTAGCCACTAATCACTAAAATCCAACATTAAAGATGACAACTACACAATTTGAAAATCCTAAAGATTTTAAATGATTTGCTTTTAGCTTCATGCAGTTGTTGTGCTGGTGCAAGATTAATCCATTCAAAATTCAAAAGGTATTAGATTTAATATTAATTAGTGATTACAAGGTTGATCATCAGATTATTACAAAGTAAACATAATTAATTTCTTGTCTTGATTTGAGTATATGACAAGTAATGACAGAAAAATCTAGGTGAATCGATATATAAATGTTGAGAAAAATAGAAATTCGCAACTGACAAATGGATACAAATAAATAGAAACAAAATCATGAGAATTTAATGACGTAATCAAGATTCTCGTGAATTTCATTCATTTCATTCATGTGGCCACCTAACAAACAAACCCAGCTTCAACCCCAATTTACTAGGAACCAGAGAGAGAGAAATAGGGCACGATCGTCGTTCGACAACCATGCTTCTGATACTGTACACAATCCTTGCTTTCACGGAAAGTCATAACTCATAATTCTATATATATTTTATAGACAATTTTTAGGTTCATTCCTAGGGTCAACTAGCATATTCATCCTCACTGTCGATTAACATACTTTTATTTAATAAATTTATAATTCAACTATTCATATTATATAACTTAATACAAAGATCTCTATAAAAAATCATTCAAATTAAAGAAGTTTTAGTTATTCATTTATATGAAATACATGGACGGTTCATTATAATAATATGCTAGTTGTTAGAACCATCCATTTGTTTGGTTCATTATATGAAATACATGGACGGTTCATTATAAAGAAGTTTTAGTTGTTAGAACCATCCATTTGTTTGGTTAAATTAGATAATTAAATGATTTCCGATTCGATTGATTTTTTTACAGAAATGATCTTTAAATGCTAATTTAAGATATGGAACGTTGGATTATAAATTTATTAAGTAAAAATATGTTAATCAACAATGGAGGTGAATATGCTAGTTCACCATAGGGGTGAATTTAAGAATTGTTCATATTTTATCCTCCTGTCCAAGCAAGTCAAATAAGTTTTTAATGATCATTTCCCCCTCTCATGCAAATCATTATCAAACCCACAAACACAAAAAAAACTCCATAAACCCAAGTGGATTATACTACAAAGTCATCCGCAATAAGAACTGACATAGTGTCACGTTGTTAAACGGTCAATCTGAACCTTAATCAAGGTCTATTGCGGTTCAAATCGAAAATTTAATTGTATAACACTGTCAAATCTTACAAGCAAGAGAGAATATTACCTCACTCAATCGTATAATAAATGGGTTAGCTAGGGCTTTAGGGTTATGATACATAAGATGGCACAGAAATGTCACGTGACAAATTCTCTCATACTTGCGACACGTAGTACGACGTCGTTACGGAAACACTCGCATGATCCTTGCAGCTCAATGCCCTGAGCAGCTTCCAAGAGCCCTTGTTACCGGAGTTGCTCCGACTGACCGACGGACACTTCCCGACGGAAGTATCGGAAAACAGAATGGTAGACGGGTTTTTCCTGACCTGCCGGCTCTTGATGTCGCTGAGATCCATCTCCGCCGGAAATTTGACAATCCCAAACAAAAGAAATGACCATTTTGGCTTACCACTACTAGTACTCTTCTTATCGGACTTTGAAGATCCCACACTCCTTACTGAAGAGTTTCGATCTATCTCCGGCACCGGTGAAACCATAGAGCTTTGGCGGTGAAGTTTCCTGTAATCCAACGACCGGCTGTTGGTCATCATGATCTTGTTCTTGGTGCTGCTTGATCTCGTGACAGTGCTTTGTATCCCGGACAGTGATTCGGACCGTCGTCGAAAAGCTGTTTGTTTCTTCTGATGATCATGCTTGGGATTCGAAGAAGGCTTTGGAGCTTGAGGAGTGGGTGTGTTCTCTTTGAAGGGTATGAGTTTGCCACAGACGATGATGTCTTCGGCGGAACACATGAAGCTATCGGAGCTCTGGTCACTGAAGAACTCGAAGAATTCGGAGGAAGAGCAGCGAGCGTTTAGGAACTTGGACGTCAAATCGTGGAACTCTTCAGCTTCGGTGTCCAGTGGAAGATCGCAGAGAGAAAGTGCCTCCTCGGCTTCTTCGTCTTCGTAGGGGTCTGGATGAAATTGAAAATCCGTGTTGTTGGTATTATCGTCTCCCATTGTTGGAGATCGAGGAGAGTATATTGTAGAGAGAGAGAGAGAGAGAGAGAGAGAGAGAGAAGAAGGAGAAGAAGAATATATGGTTTGGAAACAATAGCTTAATTGTTAATTGAGAAGAGACCAAGGCGAGTATATATACAGTAAGACAGGGGAGGTGTTGTGTCGATAATTTCCTTGGAATATTATTAATTCTGGGCTTTATTTTTTTATCACTTGGAGTTTAATAAAGCGACATATATTTTGGGGTGTTATGGGCTTCTAGAAGACATGAGAGAAGGAGATAGAGAAAGGCATTTCTTTCTCTGAAATGAAACAGATCGAGTCTAATCAAAATAGAACGGAGAGGAGACTTGTTGAGATGTAACTAGCTAACCTCATATCAGACTTAGTAAACAAGATGATGAATTTCCTATATGGTATTTTATGGTCAAAGGTAAATTAAAGAAGATGGAGGAAGTTTTAAGGTATCTAGCTAGCTTGCAGCTAGCATACCCGTCCTTTAGGTCCATCATAAGACATAAGGTACTAGTTATTGGTTGAAGCCATCAGACATTTAATGTTTTGCAGTAGAAAATTTTCTTTTCTTGGGGGGCGGCTTTTGAATACCCAAACTGTATCGGTCATCGCTCAAACGACCAATTAAGAGTAGTACCTATGACCCCATAGCTACATCACTTCAATTTAAACATGAAAAAAAAAATAACATAACGGAGGAGATCATTATTTTAAATTATGAGGTTATCCATGAGTCCATGACACGACGTGCTAGCCCAAAAAGAACTAAACATGCCAAGTTACTCTCGTAAATATGACTAACCCAATCTTCTCATGACATCAATAACAAAGATTATTGTACGAAGAAAATATTAGCTCTTCATATCTTCTTAAGGGGAAAAGTGTACGAGATTAGGGTATTGGTACAAGAGTAGACTCCCTCCACGTAATTGTAGATTTGGTGAAGATCAACCTGAACTAGTCACCACAAGATTGAGTTAATTTACAAATTAATGAGTTGAGCTAGTCGAACTATTTGATGTACCGATATATTGATGTACCGTAAATGAACAATTCATTAATGTATTATGTATATATGAACTTTTAGTCTTGTTAATAAGATCCATTTATATGGTCTTACTACTAGTAGCTTTAGGGTACAGGCTGAATTATACTTAATTAGTAGACTTTAGGGTACAAGCTGAATTATAAAATACCATATTCCTTTAATTTCTAGTGGGTACAATCTGAACGAACTGTACCATACTTAATTCTATTATATTGACCTAAAATTCATACCGTTATTGGTTGTTTACAGCTACCAAACAGCAATGTACGATCGAGAGTGGTAGGTTTGATTAAGAAACAAGGCTAACTAGTATTAAGAATTTAAGATTAGAGTTCATAAGGCATGTGTGTAAATTTGAACAAGACACGTTAAAATTACGGGGTAATGCATGTAATTAGAATTGCAAGATTTTATACTTATGAATTAATCAAGTGAGATGGACTACCAGTCAAGATGAACATGAAATATGCATGTGTATCGAAAATCTTTATTGGGATAACTTTTATTTTCATCCATCTTACCACCTAGAACCTCTGAACATGACTAGCTTGTAAGGTGAGAAGTAACTATCACCAGAAAGCTAGTCTAATTCAAACTTCATTTGTTTCTGAAAAACGCAAACCTACAGTTACGTTCTTCTTCCGAATGTCTCCGAATACTCTTTGATCAATTTAGAAAAGAAGAGTATTACTGGAGGATCTTTGATCAATTTAGAAGAGGAGTCCTACTGGAGGAAAGAAGATGATGAACCTGGGTAGCTGGGTCAGTGCATGTTTTTAGGAGGCGTTTATATTTTGATTAATTATTATAAAGAAAAAAGAATAATTTTTTTCATAAACTCAATTAACTCTATCAAGTAGCTGTTAAGTATGGTGACACATGTCCTTCTACGTCAATATATTAGTCGGAGACAGGGAGAGAGACAGAGAAATGGGGATAGACAGTCCTGATCACCTGGTTAGCAACTGACCATGGATCATTTGCTCACTTACCGTCCGATCAATCGGACGGTTGACAGATATCTGGATTTTGGGGGAGGAGATCTGTCAACCGTCCGATCTGATTGAAATCGGACAGTAAGTGAGCAAATGATCCCTGGTCAGTTGCTGACCAGGTGATCGGGATCGTGGGGATAGAATCGAAGATCTCAAGTCGAAATGCCTTCTAAATTGTGGTGCGTGTCGTTACTAATTTCAAGTTATTCTCTTGTCGTTCAAGGCCCATCATTTTTTCTCTTAAGAAATCACCACAAGTGGTCGAGTTGATAAGAGCCTCTAAGTGTGGAACCCCTACACCCGGGTTCAAATCCTACCGAAACTGATTGGAGTTTAAATCTCAATCTATTATTAGTAGCTAGCTAGTGGGGAGACTAGGGAGAAAGTGTTTTGACATAATCCCCGCACATGAATTAATTAGTCTTTAGGCCTAAAAAGTTTTTGAAGATATAGTGTGATCTTGATTAAAATAAATAAATAAATAAGACATTTTCTCTTAAAAGTTATGGAGATTTCTCTTCTCACTATCTCTAAATTATCCCTAAGTTTAGGGAAGCTGTTAGAGCAAAAACATGCTCCTTTTCCTGTAAATTAGAGGGGGAAAAAAACAAATATTAAGATAGCTATTGATAATGCTCTTTCTTACTTATATTGAAAATAGTCGAATCTCTTTTACCTTTTACCAGCTAAGATGCCCTATTCTATAATGAAAGAATTAAACACCGCGCTGTCAAGTAATTGATAGTCAAGGAATTCAGGGATATACCCCACAACTTTCATTTTCTATGAGATGAAGGAAAGATCTTCCTTTCTTATAAAAGCCTTACTTACTTTTCACCCTATATTCAACCTAAAGTAGTGTCATGGACAAGGAATGGTATAGTCGTATAGATATATCTAGTTTATGTTTCAGAAGACAGTGATCGGTATTTTAGCTATTCGAACATTTGAAAGGCAACTTGATTGTATATGCATGATAGTATAATGATCCATAGATCTATGGGCTTCATAAAGAAATAGATTTAGGGGTGGTATTACGATAAAGACATAGATATGGTTTCATAACCGACTACTATAGAATCCATGTTATTGTCTGGTTTTAAGTTCTTTCAAGTTGAACTACCTAGAGAATATATAGGATTATGACCCAGTCGATGAGTAGTTTATACAAGTCAAATAAACAAAGTTCATGCATGATGAGCCAAAAACAACCCGATAGTTCTTTATCTATATATCCAGTTTACAAATCATAAGGTCGGACGACCAATACGAAAGAGAGCCTTACAAAGAGTAGGCCAGGCAATTCTATCTACTTCGGCAGAAATCATGAACCGATGGAGGAGGCCGGTAGTGAAAATCAATTCCTTTGAAATACATTTTGCCTATCGAAAACAAGGTCCACCTCCCCCCCCGGGCGCCCCCCAACGACCGGAAGATATTTATTAATTAAGAATCAATCAAAAAAATATTTTTTATTAACCTTAAATTACGCATAACTTTAGAAAAATATAAATATTCTCAGTCTATATGAACAGAAGTATTTCAGTAATCAAAACTCTCTCCACACAAGAGGGAAGAAACTAGGGTTTTGGAAAAGCACAGAAGACTTTGTTGCCTGTCCGGTGGCGCCCCAGCGTCGATCATAGGTCCAGGCCTCATCAATGAGTGGCGGGTGTTACTGGACGGGATTGTGGGGTCTTGGGGCTCCAGGTTTTGGTATCCGGTTCGACCTTCTTGGTCGTGTATGACGTTTCGTTCCTCTTAGGCGGCGGTGCAGGCTGGCAGGATGGATGGTTGGCGATCCGCACAAGGTTGGAGCAGGTGGTCAGCGGCTGGATCGTGGCAGCGGTTTGCCATGGATCGTACGGCGATGACTCCCTCTTCGAGTTTGGTCGATAGGCGGAGAGTGCAAGGGTGTCGAACTTTATGGCGGATGGATGAAGCCGGGCGACAAGGCACGGTGAGTTTCTCACTGATACTCGGTGTGGGCTTATCGAGATCTGGCTTTATTCCTGGATCTGGCCTACAAAAGGTGAGGTTGGTGTGGCTTGCTGCGTGGATGGAGTCTTTCTGGCGGTGCGAGTTCGACGGGACAGATCTATGGTGGTGGTCTGCAGGCGGGTCATCTGAAGATGAGGAAGATGATTGCGGCGGCTGGTCTATGTCTTTGTTTAAAGTAGTTTTCTTGGTTAGGAGTTCAATTAGGGTTTTGGTTAGGTTTTTCTGGTTTTTATCATGTCCCTACTCTGTTGAGCTAGGGTTGGGTCAAATTGAGGTGCTATGGATGTGGTGTTTTTTCTGGGGACGAATTGGTTTATTGTCGGTTTTATCTTATGGTCAATGTGCTGACGAGCGATCCTTGCACGTGGTCTGGCATCTTTGGGACACGGTGTGGAAGAGGGGGTTGGTTGTTGTTGCGGTTGTCTATGAGGTGGTATCGATATTCTCCCGGATTCTCGGTAGCCTGAGGTGTTGGGCGGTATAGGTGATTAGGGGTTGGGCCCTTTCGGCTCATGGAAGTCATTTATGGTGATGGATCCGTAACTGGTTTAGGTTTTAGGGAGGAGAGTGGGGAATTCTTATCCACCACCAGTCATTCCCGTGTTATGTAATTTGGTTTCATTTTAATAAAGGATCCTATTCTCAAAAAAAAAAAAAAGTATTTCAGTAATCAAATTAGCTGCGCTTGAGCTTGGCATTATGAAAGAAAAACCTAGATGCTGTTGACATGGGCTTGTTGGCGTGGCACGTGCTATTAATGGGCCGATCAAGAAGAAAAAGGTAGGGCAGTGGGTAGCTTATACTCCCTTAAGATACAGCTAGAAAGAGCAGGGTTTGTGAAGAAAGATGCTGAGATGGATAAGAAGTAGACCAAATCTGATGCCTAGAATTTTAGTTATCGAGGAGATTGCAGGTCCAGCCGTTTGGCTATTGGTTTTACTAATATCAATTTCTATTTAAAAATAAAAAAATAAAATAAAATAAACCTCTAATATTTCAAATTTAACTACACATAACTCGAGAAAAAAAAATTTTCCTCAAAAATAGATATTTTCCCATAATTTTTCAATCAGTTCACACAATTTTAAGATTTTCCAACAAAAATGTAATTTTTTTAACTATTTCCTAATAAGGACAAAAAGAGGTTATGGTTGATGTTCTAGAAATTGCAAGGTGATTGCTAGGCGGTGGAGAGGGCCTAACGCGTAGGTGCTAAGGCCTATTTTTATCATTTTAATTTTATTATACAATAATAAATATAAGACATAAAAGTATACTTAATTAGTAGTATAATTAATTAAAACATGGAAAAAGTTGAGCAAGGAACAAGTAATTACAAAAACTAGTATTTGGTTGAAACATTTATTTAATTACTTCTGAGTCTCTAGGTTTTATTAGAATAATGGTGCGTGGACTTTCTAAAAGATAGGTGTATTCTGGGTTTGTGGAATTCTATTTTCTTAGAATAAGATAGTTGTATGTCATAAATGACAACTCTTTCTATCGAGCCCATAGGGATGTATTGTTTGGTACTGCTTAATGAATTATAAAATCGCGCTGACTATTTCAATTTAATAAAGTAACTACAAATAAAAAGTCATTTTTAAGTATTTGACTAAAAAAAAAAATAGAACATTTTTTAAAACTCCATCTACTTAGGCGCCCACTAGACTAATCTAGACGGCTGGCCACCACCTAGGCACCTAGCGCTTAGGCAGTTAGGATGGATCTAGGTGGCCGACCAAGGGGATTTTTAGAATAATAGGGACAATAAAATTTGTTGGAAGTCATAAAAGTGTTTATCATGGGTCAGTGAATTGTTATTAAGGTAAATCAAGTGTTTAATGAGGGTCAGTAAAATGTCATTGGATTCTATTTAAGCCTCGTTTGGTTCTTGGAAAGTATGCAACATGAGAGGAAAGTTGTTCCTTTTATGCTTTTGGGATGCAAAAAGAAATGAAATACTTTCCTGAAGCAAAAGAAAATAGAGCGGAAAATGGTTCATTCCATCATCCAAAAGAATCACTTTCTCCCATTCTTTCTTTGCATTTATTACTCACAAATCACAACACATTATTTTACTGCATTAATTGTAAACTTTTTAACAACTTTCTGGATAACTTTCCTTATGTTACCAAATATCAGAATGGAAAGTTATTCAGAAATGTCATTTCCTTTCCTATGAGAAAGACAATAAAATTACTTTCTTTTCTGCGAACCAAATGAGTCCGTGCTAACTATCAAAAAGAAACTCTCGTATTGTTCATATAAGCAGAGCGATGGGGAAACAAAAACAATGAAGAAAATCTTCACTTTTGTCGATTTGGATCAAGGGTTTAGGGAAGATCTCCATTGGGCTTGGGCCGGGATGCTTATAATTTTCTTTCGCGGATGGCAGATTTGAAGGGGAGAGTGAGGTGTATATAATACAAGTGCCGACAGTTTAGCCGGGTCCAGGTTGCTTTGTAATTTGGATCCCAGCCATCTCTATGCCAAGACTCCTCTGCCAACGACTAGCTTTCCCAATTCCCATAGCTACTTCACCAATACCTTTTCCTTATTTCTCCACCAAATCTCTAAACTTTCCCAAAAACCCAACACCTTATTTGGCCATGGCAAATCCCTCTGCAGCCAAAGCATCAATCACCCATGTCATTTTCGATATGGACGGCCTCTTACTGGGTAATTTCATCCCACACTTAGCTCTGCATTTCCTCTCTTCTCAATATTCTCGTGCTGCTTTCTCTTCATTTCACTGTAAATGGTCTGCTACCCACATATCTTGGATTCTTTATTTGATTCTTTTGGACTCTGGTTACTATGATTTATTAGCAAAAGAAAAGCTTGAACCTTTTCCACCCTTGAAACAGGATGACTTGATGTGTTCATTTATCTTACATTGTCTTTTTGTGTTGGCTGGTTGAATTGTGCATTGCAAGAGATATGGTCATTATTATTCGTAAGTTGACATCCGCTATGAATCATTGGATTTTTATGTACCATGAAACTGTTTGGCTTTTTGGGTTTGCAAGTTTGCTTATTGGTTTCTAAGGATCACAAAGTGAACTAATGCTTAGACCTATCAAGTTGATTAATATATAGAAGCGCTGTTTAAAAATCGTATCTATTGCTAACATTGTATTTCAGCTCTTCAATTGGTCTTTGCTTTCGATTATTGTGTGGACCAAGTTTAGTTCAATTTGTCTTTTCTGTTTTATGTGTATTTTGGAATTTTTGGCTCTTAATTGATTTCTCCTGTAGACATTTTATTGTTTTTATGAGTTTGCTCAATGCCTTGGTTCTTAAGTTTGAGGCTTCTAGTTCATGTCCAGATTCTAGGAAAGAAATTGATGGTTTGATATGATTTTTGCTGTCTCAGACACAGAGAAGTTCTATACTGAAGTCCAGGAAATTATACTTGCTAGGTACAACAAAACTTTTGATTGGGCTTTGAAAGCAAAAATGATGGGAAAGAAAGCAATAGAAGCTGCTCGGGTCTTTGTTGAAGACACTGGACTTAGTGACTCTCTTACTGCCGAGGACTTTCTGGTTGAAAGAGAGGCAATGTTGCAGAAGTTGTTTCCAACGAGCGAGCTGATGCCAGGTACCATTAGTATATGCAAGCAGAGATATTAGCACACTTACGCCCTTTTGATTGTGTACTCTTCACACTTCATAATAAGCTTAACTGTATCTGGTTCAGCTTTCTAGATATGTATGGGGTCTCATTCCTTTAGTCTACTGTGTTTGTAATGTGAATGCTTATCAGAATGATCAGCATCTTATGTTTTCTGTTGCCCATTTCTCAGATGCTAATTTAAAGTTTTCACTTTCTTTGACTTGGAGATATTAATATTGTACAACATGCTTCTGCTAGTTTGAATCTAATTATTCTAATAAATTGTAGGGGCCAGCAGGTTGATCAGACATCTACATGCGAAAGCAATACCGTTTTGCTTGGCAACTGGGTATAGTTCTTTCATATATTTTTTTTCCATTTTGTACTAGTAACCAGCTTTACCAAATGGAAGAGATCTGGAGCATTTCTTGAGCATGATCATTTACTTCCAACCTGCCTAACTCTAAGTGTTACTATGATTGAAATTATAAAATAATAACATCGTAAATAAGGCCACCAGGATCACTTTTTTGAAAATGTCTTGCAGCTCTAATAAGCGACATTTCGAATTGAAAACACAAAGCCATCGTGAGCTTTTTTCATTGATGCATCATGTTGTCAATGGTGACGATCCAGAAGTTAAGCAAGGCAAACCCTCACCGGATATTTTCCTTGCAGCGTCCAAACGTTTTGAGGTATAATCATGTTACATATTTCCTTTGTGATAATAGTTTGATTTCTGGATTACATACGTAGTCACTTGGCATAGTCTGTTATTACCTTTTTATCTGATTCATATTTTAAGTCAACATATGTGAAGTGGCTCATGAGAAGATTTCTGTAAACAGGGTGGGCCAATAGATCCAAATAAATGTCTTGTGTTTGAAGATGCACCCTCTGGAGTTCTTGCAGCTAAGAATGCTGGAATGTAAGTGCTTTATTTGTACTTTTTTTTTTCACGTTTCGAAAATAGTTCTACATGAAATTATTGGTTACTTATCAGAAAGCTTCAGTTTCTCATCATATGTTCAAGAGTTTTGAAAAATCTTTAGAACTAATGATTTTGTAGAAGGTTCATTGATCATGTCAGTTTAACCGTAAAAAAGTTCTTTGCTCAATGGCATGATTGCTACAAATGACTGTTACATTTGCTGTTTTGATTGATAAGTGTTAGATTGCTATAAACGAGTGTTGCATTTGCTGTTTGCTCAGTAAGGGGTTTGGCAACTTTCTTATCTGTTTGCATCTGAAAAGATCCTTCATATTATGCATCAACAATTTACAACTTCAAATATGATTCGTGTTTATTATATAAATGTTTATCATGGAATTAGTTGGGTGATTTGTTTTGAAGCACTACAAAATAGAATTTTCTATGGACAAAGACTCATCACTTCAGGTCGTGAGTAAATTTAATCTGAAAGTTGTTGTAATAGAGTACAATAGTCAAAGAAGAAAGAGGATCCCTGCAAAGTAAATGATAATTATAGTAGCAGTTCTATATGTCAAGAGTTTGGCCTCAAGGTTGGTCATCTAACTATCCCTCTTTCACACAGAGGGGGTTGGGCCTAAATTATTGTGCCACTGATCATACTTTGGGAAATAAAAGTACTTGTGCCATGGATATTTTATTCTTTTTAATTTGCAGCATGTTGGCTCTAGAACTAATGAGAAGGCTAGAAATTTTGTAGGGTCTTTCAATGAGGTCTTGTTTCTTAATTGTTAAGATTTGTATGGGTGATATGCATTGAGAATAATTATTCAAGGACTGTAGTCTAGAAAACCTAATAGAAGGGGACATGAAACTTTGTCACTGAAATGAAGGCCTTAAAGGTGGATTGGTTTTGCTTGCGAATGCATTATGATTAGGTAACCTATGAACAAGCTCAACCATGCATTGCTGTCATAATTCCAATTGAACAAGAAAGACCACTACACAAAATAGAGAATCTGGCTTCTGTACACTAGTCCCATGTTTACTTACCTGTAGAATGTAGACTAGTTCTTCTTAGCGTCTCAAATTAAACCCAACCAATAGAGGTCATTGGAGCTTCATGGGAGTTGAAACTTCTATCGTCTGCTTTTATACTGTAACATTGTCTAAATTATTTGCCTGGCACTATTATATTTTGCGAACAATCTGTTATAAATTGGCAATATGCTATGCAGGTCCTTAAATGAGGTCTTGTTTCTTAATCTTTAAGACTTGGAAGGGTAATATGCATTGAGAAGCGCCCTCTCATTAAGGACTTTAGGGAAGGGGAGTGAATTTTTCTCAGGGAGATTTAAGCCTTAAATTTGGATTATTTCTGCTTGGAATTGCATCTGGATACAAACCCTGATATGGTTTGATTCCAATTGAACAAGGAAAACCCTTCTCAAATTAGAAAATTTGCCTTCGCACATTCGATTCTACGACTTTTGTTCATGGTATCATCTCAAACTTCAGAATAGAAGTCATCTGAGCTTTATGGTAGTTAAATCTTAAACCATGTATTACCTGTTTTTCTGTTCTAACCCAGAGCAGAAATAAAACCGGGCCCTTGGTCAACCTTAGTGTGTTCTTGGTTGCTAATATGTTGATCATATATGATGTGCAGGTCTGTTGTAATGGTTCCAGATCCAAGGTTGGACAGCTCTTTTCATGATGCTGCAGACCAGGTTCTGGGGTCCCTGTTGGATTTTAACCCAAGTGATTGGGGTTTGCCTCCATTTGACAATCCAGCAAGCTAAACTCTGTTGTACTTGTGCTGCAATTGGGAAAGAACAATGGGTTATTTAAAATTGTTAGAAGGTTTGGCACATCATTGCATTATTCTAAAATTGGTCAGCCACTTAAAAGTGTGACCTTTTTTCTTTTCAAGATTACCAGATTCATTGTAAGAGCTATCGACAGATGATGCAAAACTAGACTCGCATCAACTGCAATGGTGAGAAATTTTTTATCCAGTATAACCTGTAGAAATTCCTGATGAGAAGAATATAAAGTTGGAATTGGTTTAACACGCTCGTCCGAAATCTGAAACCAAGTGCAGTTGAAATTTTTTATTCTGGTCGATTTGATGAATAAATTGGATAATGACCCAGCGTCTTTTTGAAGTTTAGATCCCTTGTATAATTTGGGCAATCTGTGAAGCGCATTGTACTTTCAAGGTGACTGCAGATTGTAAATATTTTTTACCTAGAACTCCAGAAGTGGCAAATTTTTAGAGTCGACCAGTGTTCAAGACCTTCCAGAGCTCATAGCAAGTTAGATGTGTCCTCTACTGGTTTGGATTAAACAGGGAGGTCTGTCTTTGTTTTGTTTGGTTTGACATTGCCAAAATATATATATATATATATATATATATATATATATATATATATATATATATAAATAGAGAAGATCAATATTGTGATGAGATGCCACGGGGTTGCTACCAACTTATTTAGTTGATATTGTTGGTTACAGCTCGTAAACCTCGATCAAAAGAGGCAGGCCAATGCCAATCCCCATCATACTATTCGGGGATGTTAGTCAATCCATTCAAAGAGACAGCAAGCGATCTAGGACGGTACCGGGGTCTTAATAGAAAGGGCCTTGATATGATAGTCCCATCAGCTAGGCTTTCTGAACTTCCTTAGTCTTTGTGCCAGTGAAATCCTTTTCTTCTGCCCTTTTCCCATCGAGATATATCCCTTCTTTAGTATTGAAGCAAATATTAGTTCCAGATAATCATTTGAACATTCTGAGATACGGTTGTCAAATTGGTTCCTTCCTATTCCTTCTTAACGGGCTGCAGAAAATGTCCGAAGTGATTATTAATGGTCATGTTGTACTCGTTCGCCCGATCCATCCATGTTTAAATGCTCACTCTATAACATAAGTAGAACAATCCACTTAGGTTTTAGTAATTAGAACCCTAGTTCACCAGGTTTTACTCGGCTAAGAAGGAACGCTAGGTTACCTAGGTATATGCTTAACACATGCAAGTCAAACGTTGTTTTCAGGCACGCTTATCTTGCCTTGAGAAGTGGCAAATGTGTGCGTGACTCGTGGGAATCTGTCGAACAGTTCGAGCCCAAATCCTGAAGTGAGGAATCTTGGACAATAAACGGAAGTTTGATTCAACAATATTGCGTGAATGAAGAAAGGCAATGCCGCTTGTAAGACTCTTTGGTTGAGTGCACAATCATGTCAAGACTAGAGGAAGAAGCCACAGCTAACTCCGTGTGAGCGATGGTAAGAACAGGGATCGAGTAAATGTTTTTCGGAATGACTAGGCGTAAAGGACACGTAGGCGGTGAATCAACTTCAAAGTGAAATTTGCGAAAAAGTGGTGGAATGCTCTCGAAACCAATTCATTCGAGTGAGATAGAGGAGATGTAGAATGACTAGAATCCCAAGATCTACGGAGGAAGAAGGCAACTCTTTGGTTCCCTTCTAACGTTGGAGTGCGAAAGGAATTGACGGTGGTTTAATTCTACACTGTGCAAAACCTTACCGGCCCTTGACATATGAACAACACAACTTGTCTTTAGAAGGATGGTACTTTCATATACAGGTGGTGCTACATGACTGTCGTGCATCTTAATTTTTAGATCAAGTCCAGAATTGCACTTAAAGCACTTGAGGCAGGCAGTAAGCAGAGTGAAGTGGAGTAGTGAAGAGAGAGGAGAAATTTTATGCAGCATCGAAAATGTGTTTTTTCATGACCGATAATCAGAGAGTCGAGATTTATCTTCCGATCTATGTCTTAGGACCCATGGCTTCGTTAGCACGATCATAGAGGACTCCTAATTGACTAATTCAAATACGCATCTTTCTCTTTTGAAATCCTATCACAGTTTTTTTTTTTCTTCTTTTTGCTAATAACCTCTTCTCTTGCCGGGACGAATGCTAGGTCAGAATCCGAAACTAAACTCTTAAAAGGGTCATGTGTCATACGAATCATCTTATCTTGGTATCATTGTAAGTATAAAGACCAATCCCATCATGGCATGATATATCCATAAACTAGAGATGATTAGATAGCACCATCCGACTTGCATAGTGAATACCTTTCCTGTAATTTCTCTTGCCATTTCTTATTCTAGTTGTATATCGTCATCGCTCATGAGTGCCAAACATTTACATGCAAGTTGTAGTGTTGCAATAGGTTGAGATAGTTCGGACCAGTTATCACTTAATTACCACAAAACATATTTATGCAAGTGAAAGTTGATCAACCTCATATATGTTTTAGTGCTATTAATTATCGTGTATTATTAAATTATGATGTAAAAAAAAAAATAGTAAAGTGTTTTTTCTTCGTAGATCTGATTTTTGATACATACATAAGATAAGCCAGTGACACAGTTACCCTCGTGTTTTTTTTTTTAGTTGATTTGAACAATTCAAGATCATTTACATTACATTAATAATGGTATTTAGGACCAGACAAGTGGACAAATTATAGATAGAGTACGGTCGAAAGGGTAGTCGTACCTACTTTTACTGTTGGTTTAATTTATGTCACTTTTATTCAATCATCCATTAATTAGCTTAATTGAGTTCGATGTCTAGATGGACGGCTCTTATACAGATAAGAATTCTGTGTTAGCTAGCTAGGACGAAAAGAGAAAGATCCCGAGTATATTCAGTGGCTGAAAACCTAGCTCGGCCGGACTGTTCATATTTTCTGTTCATTACATAGGACGTCTAAGATATATGCCCGATTTCCATACACCTCTCATCAATCTTGTATAGTTTATAGCAGATTTTTGTTGCTAATAATTAGGATTGGCTTTTTACCCATGCATCTGCACTGACTCACAAAGGCACATAAAAAATAAAAAAAAAATTTTGTTAGCTTGATACTTAACCTTTTTTTTTTCTTAACCAACTTACTTTCCTCCCTTAAAAATAACATAGATAGTTGACTATGGTTTATCAGTTTATCCACTTGTTTTATATATGAGAATTTAGAATGAATGCAGCTATCTATCCTATACTTTTTCCACGACTCTCTTTCATAATTATCTCTTTATTTATTTGCGCGTGTTTATTTCTTTTGCTTCTTAGTACAATAATTAAACCTTGTATTTCTTTGTTGAATTAACTTAGTAGGGGTAATTAGGATAGTTTAAATTTTGGTGAACCTTTTGAGGGCTTCGCTTTATAGTAGTAGAGATAAGAAAAAAGGGTAGCGTATAATTAGCGGTCGAAAAGTTAGTTTGAGCAAAGTTTGAACTATTTAATATTAGGACTAAATACAGTTTAGTCATTCGAACTTTAGGGCTAAAATCAGTTTGGTCCCTCTTTTTTTTATATTTTTTTTATTATTATTTTTTAATCACGTTGGTCCCTAAGCTTTCAAATCGAATCAGCCGCGTTCGTCATAGCCGCCGCCATTAGCTTTCTCTCAGGCTCCATTTTCAAGGCCCTGTAAAACCCTAACTCTCACCGATGATGCGATTTGAAAGCTTAGGGACCAAGGTGAAGAACCAAACTGATTTTAGCCCTAAAGTTTGAAGGACTAAACTGAATTTAGTCCTTAATATTATAATATTGTGTTTGTTTTAGGAAATTAGAAATTAGGAGAGAATGAGTTGTTTTTCATTGATAATAGGGGTCTCTTTATATAGAGGATACAAGCAGCAAAGAATCTGCGTCTTACAAGGTAACTAAATTCTGAATCATACAATAATTGAAATATCTTCATAGATGTCGGTAAGACTTACCCTATTACAACTCAGACAAGTAATCAGAGTTTGGCCAGACACACAAACTAGGTGTCCTTAAATAGTATTTTAGTCCCTTCAAAAAAAAAAAT
>BDJD01000330.1:118235-134360 GCA_002564525.1 Rosa multiflora | reverse complement strand
ATGTAATTTCACAAAATGTGGAGAAAATTGCTGCAAATATTTTGTTTTTAATTTTTATTTTTATTTTAAATTTTCTTTTATTTGTGAATTGACTATTTTGTTTTTCTCAAATATTTGAGTTCAAATGTTTTTTAATATTTGAGGGATATTTTGGTAAAAAATTTGAGTTTTGAAGAGCAAGCTCTCTTCTCTTAATAATAGTATAGATAATTAAATAAAAAAAATTTCTTAACAAACCTTATAAAAAATTTGTTAATGTATTAGTTGGAGGTTACATCAACACAAATTAATGATGTGGCACATTTGAGATTAGAATTTGGTAAAAATTTTAGTTGTCTCTATTAATACATACATACATGCTAAATGAGAATATATAGCAAGTATATATGTTTATAGGACTATATATTGTTTACTCCCTGAATTTTTGATAAAAAAATGTTTCAATCCCTCGCCTTTTAGGTGAGTAATAGATTCATTCCGTTAACTCTCCGTCTAAATATACCATTAAGTGGCTGACGTGGCAATCCATCCACGCCAACTCAGCTCGATAAATGCCATGTTAATGGTGAATTGTCCAATTAATATAACCCTGTGTTCTTTCTCCCTTCTTATTTTCTTTTTGATTTGTTTTAGAGAAGTTTTATATACACATCCCTATTTACTAGATACACACCCCTAATTTTTTTTTTTGTCCATATTATTCTTTAAACTTCCTCTTTTACCCTTATTAGGAAACATTTATTTACGCATATTTAATTACTTGATACTGAAGACCTGATAGTATTATATGACCTTCCATGTACGGCCATCACTCACTTGAAAAGTTTCAAAGAAGGTGAGAACGCAAAAGTTCTGGAGTGAGGCTAAAGGATCAAATATACAATTGACATTCACAAGTATAATCAAATTATCATACAAACACAATTAATAGAGTGAGGAATTGAGGAGGTACTTGTTGTTGTCAGCATTTGTTTAATAATATATCAAACATGTTAATCCAATGGTTGTATTATTCAATGTTTATGTGTGGGTCAAAATCAACCTAGAAATGTATATATGAAGATTGAAGCCTAAAGATGAACTCTATTCCATCCAATTTGCATTCAACAATGTGAACAACTGGTGGTATGAAAGGTGGGTGGTATGGTAGTGGTGATGTGAGGATGAGGTGAACGGTGGTCGATTTAAGGAATTGATGTAGTGCTTTAATTGTTTTAAAAGATGATGTCTAAAAGGACAATTGGATAAAAACATAAGTAAATATATAGATGTGTAAACAAAAGTTTCCTAATAAGAAGGAAGGGTAGAAGAGGAAGTTTAAGGAAGATGATGGGAAAGAAAAAATTATGAGTGTGTATCTAGTAAATAGGGATGTGTATATAAAACTTCTCTTTGTTTTATTCCCTTTCTTTTTTCTCCTTTTCTTCCAATATAACTCAGTCTCACACTGCGACAGCAATGGCCAACTACCACCACCAAGCTATATTCAAGCTCTTCACACCCCTCCCACCACCAAACCCAAAACCCATCTTCCGATGCAACCTCTCTCTCCCATCCCTACCCATACTCCTCACTGCTGAGCCCCCAACTCCTCATAGTTAGGGCATGCTGGGCTCAAATAAGAGGATAAGGTCTCGTGTTACCACGCCGATAACATCGGTCCGACGTTAATGAGAGACTTAATTTGTTCTTATTCAGAATTATGAGCCGTTGGATTTGCTTCGATTGAGCTTCCCATTGAATAAAGGGATGATATTTGTACTGGTGAGTCCCTAATTCGAAGCTCTGACGAAGAAAATGAGGGCGGCGCTACCGACGGAGATAGGGATGGCCCACCACGTCTGCAATTCTAGACAACAATTGTATATAACTAAGACAATGACGCAAATGCTAAACTATTACGTGTTTTTTTTTTTTCCAATTTTTTATTCAGTTTTTTATTTCGGTTTCAAATTTTTCTCATTTTCTATTACTTTAAAAAAAATCATAATAAAAAATTTGTTCTATTCCTGTAGGGTTTGGTTACTACAAATTCTTCTTTGGATCTATGGCAGCTAAACCAAGCTTTAAAGGTAATTCGGAATCTTCTTCTTACTTTGATTTGATTTTATGTTACTTTCTTTGTTATTATTGCTTCTTTTTGATTCATTGATTATGATTGTGATTCCGTGCTTGTTGTGGAATTTTGTTTTTAATAATGATTGGATTCTAGCTGGAATTTGATTAAGATTTTGAAAATTTGGGTTTTGTGTAATGCCCCAAGCTACACCTCACCAGCCTAAGCTCGTTAAAGTGCTGCAAGTCTCTAAAACATAAACCAAATGATCGATTTACATCCTAGAGAACCGTTAGGCATTCAGTTTGAAAACTTTTTGAAAAATACAGCGGAAGCTACAAGTTCTTCTGAGGTGAAAAACTTTAAACCACTAGAATTTATTTCGTTCATCTGGAACTTGAAATGAATGCACACACGAAAGTACGAACTTCAGGAAATGAGAATTCGATCGAATTAGACACAAAGCAAATTATCAACAAATTTCAGAATACAGAATTCAAGGAAAGGAATTCAGAACAAACTCTAGATGATAGTTTACCGAACTTGTTCCACACACCCAGCTCCGTCCGCTATTATCCCATCATCAGTGCACAGTACCTGCATCCAAAATGTTGTAGGGATGAGCTTTCGTCCTCGCTGCTCAATAGGAACTCTAACTCGATTAAGTTTGAAAAATCAGTCGGTGAGTGTTTGGAGCTCCAGTATGAAAACATTCTTTAACCAAGTATTTGAAAAAAAAAAAGAACGACAAACTTTTATTAAAATGTTGTCAAGAATTGATGCATGTTAC
The DNA here is from genome assembly GCA_002564525.1 of Rosa multiflora. Taxonomy (NCBI): domain Eukaryota; kingdom Viridiplantae; phylum Streptophyta; class Magnoliopsida; order Rosales; family Rosaceae; genus Rosa; species Rosa multiflora. Next base: position 131,514 of record BDJD01000330.1, on the reverse strand, counting down.
TCAATTGAATATGCGCGTTGAATCTTACCTGATGGCTTGTCCCATAGACCCACTACACGACATTACCTCAATTTTACTTTATCACTAGGTAAGTGTAGCGAGAGCGTCCTCTACCTAGCTACACACACGTACCGAGTCCGTTATTACGGATACTCGGACGACCAACATAGCTAACCCTCTGGAGGTTTAGGAAATCGAACCCAAGGAAGTCAGTGCCCCTTCCGCTCTCAAGCCATCACATTTCTCACAATTTGGTTAGTATGCATTGCATTTTAACATAACCAAACCATACTACTTAACAGGGGCTCACATTTAGGGTCTGATCCCAAACGAAGGTAATATAATATAGGGACATACTCGACAATTTACATTCCACCTGTCTTGCATTGTGCTGAGTTGGCGACGAAGTATGAGCCATGTCAGCCACTTAACAGGGAGATTGAACAGAATTGACCTATTTGTTCATAATTGAGAGATGAAGGACTAAGAGCATTTTTAGCAACGCTAGCCATTTTTGAGTCAAATTTTAGCTCAAATAACTAAACAGTCATTTTAGCTAGCCACTTTAGAATTACGTCTGCATTAATGCTCTCTATTTTAGCTAGTTTTGAATTTATGTTATTTTTTAAATGAATATTAAATAGTTTAAATGTATTTATAAATTACATAAAATAATTTAAAAGGAATGTTTTAAATTATAGAGAGCTTCATCTCGCTCTCTATATTTAGGAGTGAGATAGCTAAAAGTTATAATAGAGAGCCACTTAGAGCATCTTTAGCAGACTCTCTATTTTGGCTCCTTAGCTATTTTGGAGAGCATGTTTAGCTTTTTCTATATTTTAGCAGCTTCACCAGACTTCTAAGTGGCTTTCCATTATAACTTTTAGCTATCTCGCTCCTAAATATAGAAAGCAAGATGAGGCTCTCTATAATTTATAACATTCCTTTTGAGTTATTTTATGTAATTTTTAAATACATTTAAACTATTTAACCTTCCTTTAAAAAATAATATAAATTCAAAACTCACTACAATAGAGAGCGCTGATGCATAACTATTTCTAAAGTGGCTAGCCAAAATGACTTTTTAGCTATTTTAGCTAAAATTTTACTAAAAAATAGCTAGCATTGCTATAGATGCTCTTAGGAGTCTGGTGTAGCTGCTAAAATAGATAAAAAGTTAAACATGCTCTCCAAAATAGCTAAGGAGCCACAATAGAGAGTATGCTAAAAATGCTCTAACCATGTCAAATTAAAAGGGCGAGAGACTAAACCTTTTTTTTTTTCCCAGCAAAAATTCAGAGAGTAAACAATACTTAGTCCATGTTTATAAATGCTTATTAAGATCAACATGTATGTGAATGATAATGTCTGTGTCAATCAACATAATCTAAAAATTATGATGGGATCAACATGTAGTAACATAAAAAAAATTATACTCAATTACCCTTAGATTTACATAAGAAAAGAAAACAAACCAATATAATAATTTATCTTTTCACCATTGAATTTACATTCTAAAATGATTGAGCATAATTTTTTTTATTATTACTAACCTTGTGAATAATAAGTTAATTAAAACATATTTATCCTAAACATGAGATTTTAAATTTAAACCGCTTATATGCTTATATGAATCGTAAGTTATAAATGTTATGCATATATATTTACTCATAATGTGTGTGTATACATATCCTATCCAGAGCAAAGTTAGGGTTTATGATCACTTTTCGGTTGCATATCTACATCTTGACCGTTCAGTTTTTAGGTACTAATGTATAGATCATCTCTGCAAAATTTCAGCCAAATTGATGGTCGTTAAGGCATTGATAACTGCTATAAAGCTAGTACGGTTCAGGTTGGACAGATTCAGTTGGTCCATTGGTTTAAGCGAGTTAAATACCTTAAATATAGTACGGTTCTGGTTCGACAGATTCATAACCATTCGTTTTTATTGTTGTAAATTGCAGTTTTGAATGCCTTAATGATCACTAATTTGGCTGAAATTTTGCAGAGATGATCTATACATTAGGATCTAAAAACTGAATGATTAAAATATAAATGTGTGATCGAAATATGGGGAAAAAATGGAAATCTGTACCTAATGCTTTATATATATATATATATATATATATAATATTTTAGATCCTACCCCTCCCAGTTTTGTTGGATCTCGAACACATAATCTCCAAAATGAAAAATCATCCCATTAAACATGCACACTTTAATCTCATAAACGAAGTAAGGCAACTATACCTGCTGGAATTGCATGGAACTAGGGCTACCACTTGATTTGGTAATTACCAAACCGATCGAATACCAACCGATGTTTAGGTTTGGTAAACCGACTTTTTGGTAACCGAGACCGATAAAACTGAAATCAAAAATTACAGAAAAAGCTCATTTGATTTTGGTAAATACCGAATCTACCGATATTATCTAAATATTAGATTTATATACTACAGTTTTCAATACACATACATGTATATTAAGAAATAAACATAAAAACTTTTATAATAGTATGAATATTACTACATATACTACATTAATAGTACATGTATTTTAAGTAACCTAGTCAAACATGGTTAAATAACCTAGTTTTAGTGAAAATTGCTAAAACTTGATGTCATATATACAAAAGAAAGCTATAATTAGAAGATGAATACAACGTTTATGACTATAAAATTTAAAAACCTAGTTTTGTTCATTCTAATTTATATTATAAAGAATTAGTTGTTCTAAAGTTGGTAATACCGAAAACCGAAATACTGAATTTGGTAGATATAATTAAAAACCGAAAATTTTAGTTGGTAATTGGTAGCTCAGTTTTGAAACCGAAAGCTTTGATATGACTATAAAATTTAAAAACCTAGTTTTGTTCATTCTAATTTATATTATAAAGAATTAGTTGTTCTAAAGTTGGTAATACTGAAAACCGAAATACTGAATTTGGTAGATATAATTAAAAACCGAAAATTTTAGTTGGTAATTGGTAGCTCAGTTTTGAAACCGAAAGCTTTGGTTTTGAAGTTGGTAATACATATAACCGATTGAACCGACTGAGTGACAGCCCTACATGGAACAAATACTTGGTGAAACTCGAGCATTCAAATATTCAAACCAATACTGGAATTGAATAAATTAAGAGGGAATGGATCATGCATAGATAATTGAGTGACTGCACGAAAAAAAAAATTACATAATTTCCCCTTGGGACAAGTGCACGCGTATAATATAACATTGTAGTATCTCAAACTTTCTCCTTCTTTGAAGCTAGCTAGCTGTGTCTGTCCTGTTTCTATCAAATTCTTGGTCGTGCCATGGAAACTGCTAATTAAATTACGTGAAAACAATTAAAGACAAAAAGAAACAAAACCTCTAAGCCAAAGGGAACTAGCTAGTAAACAAGAAAGTTTCAGTGATGAGATACTCATTCCGGAAAGAGAGTCCTTTATTCATACAATGAGATTCAACAGTGACCTAATTTACATGATCATTGGGAAAAAGGAGTAGTACATGATGTGCATGATTCCAAGAAAGATGAATGCTATATATTTGACATTAATCCATGTTTCCATGAGACGCCGTACACAAGTTTCTCATTTATGACTTGTATTACATAACTTCAATTCCTTGACTTTCTTGCCAATACTTTCTGCAAAATGCCAAATTTCCAGCATATGCTTAGCTACCTATGCGCTCCTTCTCCCTCCCCCTTGAGTTTGCCTTGGCAGGAAGTATTCGAATTCTCTTGGCAACGCGTACGAAATCCCTGTAACACAGACGCAGAAAAGATCAGAGAAAAACAAATACAGAGACCTTTGCTCATACTTGGGGCCGTCTAAATTCATAATCGGATAATATAGCATGTTAGATGTTTTTCATTACTAAGAGAACCGTAACCTAAATAAGATTGTTCGTGACTCACTTCCAATTCAGGTCTCCGGCAAGAAGGAGATCGTTTTCCATGTCTTCATAAGCAATAACATGACCCGGAACGGCATTAGAAAGATCGAGATCCTTATTGTCAATATCTGCCGCAGTAGCTCCAACATCGCCGCCATCCACAAACATTTGCCGGAGGGCTTTGGCTAGACTTTGGTAGCTCGTATGCTTTTGGAGACTGATGCGCTGGCAGATCGAGCGGCCTTCGAGCACCACGGTCACCGGAGGGACCAACATGGAAACAAGATCATCATCACCAAGAAGGCCTGGGAAGCCGTTGAGAGCACCATTAGGTTTTCTGATCATATCAGAAGAAGGTTGAGTGGTTGCACTTGATCTCCTGATCTCTTGCCACCTCCTTTTCAACGAGTCTTGTCTCTGTGATTGGAAAGAATTCATGGTTTCTTCTCTTTACAGTTTGATGTTTTTCTCTCTGTCTATATATGCTAGGGAACTGGAGGAAACTGATAAAGGAAGGTTTGGTATTTGGTGAGTGTGAGAAGAAGAGAAGAGGGAGAGTTCGAGAGTGGTGTAAAACTTGATAGAGCTGTTGCGTCTTGGTAAAGTATATAAATAGGGTGGAGAGAGAGAGGGAGAGAGCGAGAGAGAGAGAGCACAAATGTCTGAAGTGGTCAGTTCAGCTGTTCAGTTAGGTGTCTGAAACCACCTTTCTACTTGGTGCTCTTTGCTTTGTTTAGCCATTTAATGGGATTGGAGTTGTGCTGGATTCATCTATCAAATCCATTGAAAATTGAATTTACGAAGAAAAAAATAAGGAAAAAGAATATATATATATATATATGTGTGTGTGTGTGAGAAGCCTTTAAAGGGTCTTTATCAGAGCTTTAACTTTCCTCTAACATGATACATAGAGAGCTTGAAGGCAAAGTGAATTATAGTCTGGAACTTTGGAATTTTCTGTCGAAATAGAAATTTCCCTAAATTGACCCACCATCAATATTTGAGGATATTTAAAAGTTTATTCGAAACTAGTTAGTGTTTTGCTAATATAACCAAAATTTCCTTCAAAATGTAAATGCGGAATCTTGAAATCTCCATCAAAATTGAAATTACGGGGTATTGATAAGAAATTAAACCTTGCAGACGAACATATGTTTAATTGATGAGAACTTATTTCATTGCACTGGACCAATAACTTTAGACGCAACTAAATTGCATATGGGGGTGCTTTAGCATTATTGTGTGCAATTTATGAGTCCGCAACTTACTCACCTCGTTTATGTTCATGAATTTAATACACTTAAGTGTACTTACCCATGAGCTATCGATCTCTTACGGCTCAAGCAAGTGTAGTAATAGAAATTAGAAAGTTAGAAACCTGTATCTGTAAATGACCAGATGAGAGAGAGTGTGGTAATAAATAATTGAACACAACACACTACGATACGTAGGGGACGAGAAAGAGTGGGGGATGTTTGCTTGTGAGTGCAAAAGAGGGTGTGCTTGTGTCTCCTATTCTTGTACTTCTCTTTATTATAAGTTTTTTGGGCTTTATTTTGCACTGTATATGTAGGGTAGCTGCTGTCATAATTTAATAGTTTTTTTTTTCAAAATAATAATATTTGATTTATCATGGGGATAGTGATAAAAATGCGTGGAGGAGAAGCAAGGTGAAGCTGTAAAATGACAATAAATAAATAGGTAAAATAGATGCAAATAATTAAACAAAGACATCTTGTAAATTGAAATGCATGGGCTGTGTGGAGACGGCCGCGCTGCAGTCGGCGAACGCCTCGCTGGTTTGGTCGGAAGCTGTCATTCTCTTCTTTCTTATCAAAATGAATGTTTAACCCCCGGCCATCTTGATTAATTTGGTCCATAAATGCACAATTAATTATAGGTAGCTACCATAAAGCTAATTTGGAAAACTAGTTGGTCCTATTTGGATGGTAGGAAATCATGGTATGAAATGAGAATTAACTTCATTTTTCATTCAGATGTGCCGTTTGGTTGTAATTAGAGATTGTAAATGAAATAAAAAATGAGATCTGACTGAAAATTAACTCCCTCATAAATCCTAAATAGAATTTACCTAGTGAGGGGTGGTATTCTATTTCTATTTCCCACTGTCAAAGGCAAAATTACATTAATTATCCCTCTAAAAATTTATATTCCCTCACCAATATTCTTTATAAATTGATGTACTTTAATTAGTGAAAGAGTGTTATTGAAAATTATAATTTCATATTTCAATCTTATGACTTACCAAACACTACAATAGAAATGAAAAATTAATTTCAAAATTTAATTTTCAGTAATGTTCCAAATACTCACATGGAAATACCAAAACATATCTCATTCCATACATGTCTGGAAAAGAAAATTATAATTTCATATTTCATTCTTATGACTTACCAAACACTACAATAGAAATGAAAAATTAATTTCAAAATTTAATTTTCAGTAATGTTCCAAACACTCACATGGAAATACCAAAACATATCTCATTCCATACATGTCTGGAAAGGAAAATAAATCATTTTCCAATTTTGACATTCCTGCTAACCAAACGGGCCCTTGGGTATAGAAAGTAGGCCACGGCATTTTCCGACTCCACGCAACACCGACTCAATTGGCAGTCAATGTTACGTTGTTCAGATGGACAATTGAAGTTGGTAGTCATTGTTGATCGGATAGACAAGTGAAGAAAAATATGATCACCAAGGGCTTTGAGCTAGCTCTACCACTTGGGAGAAGGTAATCGTTAGCTTTGAAAAACAAATTACTCTTACCTTATTTGGTTCGTGGAAATGAATTTGGTTCATTGGTTTTTTCCATGAACATAGGAAATTACAGTTCCCACTAATTTCGCTACCAGTGTTTGGGAACGTCAGGAAAGAAATTAGAAAATATATTTATTTTCCTTTCCAATGTTTGGTTTGTGCAATAACATCAATTTTCCAATGGAGTCCTTGTTATCAAAACATAAACAATTCAAGATTCAAAAGTTTCATGGATGAGGTTGGTAATATGACTTTTAAAATGGTCTTTAGGGTAGACAATTAATGTGCAATTCATGTCAGGAAAGTATGAGGAAAAATGAATCCTATAGGCCTCGTTTGGTTCACGGAAAGGAAAATGATTCCTTTGTCTTTCTCATGAACAACTTTGCATTCCGATATTTGGTAACGTAAGGAAAATTATCTAAAAAGTTGGTAAATAATGTAATAATGCTGTGAGTAATTAATACACGGAAAGAATGGTTTGGGGTTTAAAATGAACCATTTCCCCCCTTATTTTCCCTTCCTTCAGGAAATGATTTCATTTCCTTTTGCATCCCAAATGCAGGAAATGAACAATTTCCTTTCCTGAAGCTTAATTTCCGCGAACCAAACGTGGCCATAGGGTGTGGGAGGATCTAATTTCCCCCTATTTCCCCTTCATGTTGGAAAGTTATTCTTTTTCTTGGGCTTGAGCGTGCCAAACATAGGAAATAATAAAGTTTTCCTTCCTAAGTTTTCCATTCCGCGAACCAAACGAGAAGTTAAAGTAATTTTTAAGTCCCCTATTATTTGAAAAGAAACATAATTTTGTTTGTCATCTTAAGACCATTTTGGAGTGAGCGCTTTTGGATATTAATCATAATTTTCAGCCTCCGTTTCCATTTTCCGATTAGAGCTATGATCGATATGTATTTTCCAAGCAGTGATAAACGATAAGGTTGCTCTCATCCTCTTCCATTTTCCAATTATTCAATATTTGAGCTTGCCTATCGTTTTTCTATGGTTGAGTGATTGTTGTTAGTCTTTAAGATTGTGCACGCTCTGAGTTTCTGTCGTAATTTATCATTAAGACTTTAAGGTGACTTTAAGGTGAATATCAATCTCTTGTCTTCGTTCTCTAATTGTGATTTTGGTTATGTAGTTATAATCAAATTTATATCAGTGCTTTTCTGATTGATTGATGTATTCTGGATTGATTTGAGTACCTTTCATTTTTGAAAATTTCAATTTATGTATGAATTCCACTTTTTTTATTGCATTATGATTTTGTATCTCCAACTTCTCGTTCATAGATTTGTTAATGCACTTTTTTATTCCACTGATTGTGTTTTGGTGCTGGGCATTCCCTTCTCTTTTCTTTCTGTCAACGCCAAATTCATTTGTATACATTGTTTCGACTTCCCGGTAAAAAAAAAATTATTCACGCCCCGCTCTTCGCTAATATCAGTGAGATTTGAAACCTTTTACATCCACAATATGTATTAGGCTAGCTAACCAACATGTCGCGGCTTATCTTCTAATGGAATTAATTTCTTAGAAATTGTAATTATACATCCACAATGTGTGTTAGGCTAGTTAACCAACATGTCGCGATTTACCTTCCAATTGAATTAATTTCTTAGAAATTGTAATTATTGAAGTATATGATTTAAAATTCCAAGAATGACAATTTCTCTATCAATTATATAATATATATCACGGAGTTGGCAGAACTTTAGGAACCAAATCAAAGTGGTCAGCCAAATCTCACTCTTCCATTATTTATGTAGGCATGATGTTCAATGAATACTTCATAGTTTACAAGGCTTCAAGTTCACCAAATTTTGACAGATATAATGACATATCAAGGAGATCATGCATGATAAACACTTAAAACAATGTAAATAGAAAAAACTCTATGCACCAGCCATAGCTTCTGCAGGCTTTGCTTCAACTTTCAAGTTCTGTGAGCTCTCCTTTTCAATTGATAATCTTCTTGACAGTTTTGCAACTGTCTCAGGACTGAACATTTACCTTACACTGCCACCTTCTGCGTTTCCAAATCAATGTGACAAATGTCATGATTCTAGACCATCAACTTGCCTAGAACCATTTTCAGTCTTAACAGAGCCTGGAAATGACATGTTCGCAAAAGTAAGAATTCAATTTCCTGCAAAACCAAAAACAGACAACGGCAGATGAAATTGAAAACTCAAAAAGGAATGAAGCCTGCAATATTTCTACAAGTAGTTCTATTTGATAAACACTTAAAACAATGTAAATAGAAAAAACTCTATGCACCAGCCATAGCTTCTGCAGGCTTTGCTTCAACTTTCAAGTTCTGTGAGCTCTCCTTTTCAATTGATAATCTTCTTGACAGTTTTGCAACTGTCTCAGGACTGAACATTTACCTTACACTGCCACCTTCTGCCTTTCCAAATCAATGTGACAAATGTCATGATTCTAGACCATCAACTTGCCTAGAACCATTTTCACAGTCTTAACAGAGCCTGGAAATGACATGTTCGCAAAAGTAAGAATTCAATTTCCTGCAAAACCAAAAACAGACAAAGGCAAATGAAATTGAAAACTCAAAAAGGAATGAAGCCTGCAATATTTCTACAAGTAGTTCTATGTAAATGGAAGACAAGACGGCTAACTGGCAGACCAATTTCCCCTCTCTAATATATTGATATAAGAATTCCATCTTTGGTGAAAAATGTAAATTACGCCTCCTGGATGGAATTTAAACTCTATATTTCGAGTCCACAAACCTTTCTCCCTCAAATCAATTGGGAATAATTCCCTTGGTCATTTTGCCAAACGCTGGGTGAAATCCTGACCTTGACATGAATTTCTTCAGTATCAGATCATACAGCCTAAAAGTTCTATGGAAACTACAAATCTTTCAACTAATCAACATCAATCAATTCAGTTGAAAGTTCAAAATATTCCAATGGAATCTTATCCTTTATGCTATAGACTTGACTACTATGGTGCCAGAATTGAAGATTGTGGAACCTGTAGTCTACATAGGAAGGAATTGTTTCATGAATTGGTCATACAATCATATGGCATTGCCACCAACATCCGCATGGCCATTTATTTAATTATATTTGAGTAAGAGGGAGAGCAATAGGAAGACATAATTTCTAAGAGATAAGGAACACAGAAGCTGTAACCTGTAGATGAAAAAAAGAAAGGAACAAAAAGGAAAGAACTATGCTGATTTTTAGTATAATCTTTTGAGGAGGCTGCTATAGTCCTAGTTGGTGTAAACCCTTGCATGTAAACCACATCTTTGACAGGGTGCCTCTTATTGGAGAAGCAGTTTGTATAACTGTGATCTAGCAATTAATCAAACAGCAATAGCAAAACTTCGATCTTACTATGCACAGAAACTTGGATGAGAAAATCCAAAAATTGTTGCAGTTATAAATCTGCAACATACGAATATCAAAGCTTTTTAAACTAAGAATTGAAGAACCCAAAAGCACAGAGTAAAAGTAAACAATGGAAGGAATAAAATGAAAATGGAAGAGATTTCGAAGTTGCTCCAATTCGAACGGCACATACCTGGAAGAAGACAACTTGAATCTGGAGAAAATTGAGCAAGGGCACAATAGTCGTCTCTCATTGGGCAGAAAGAATTTGAAAGTACTGCCTCGCCAGGCATAATTTTAGTACGTAGCTAAATAACCTGTTAAATTGAAGTCCCTCCTCTAAAAGTTGGCCAATGGTACATTTAGCAACCGGGTATTTTTAACTTCCAAACCTCCTCAAGTCCCACTGTCATCTCCCTCACCCAAAGACTGTTTTAGATTAGCAACAATGTCCAGCCTTTTGATTTCCTCCATTAGAATTCCCAATACAAAATATATCTCTTCACAATGAGGGTGTGAATGATCTTCAGCTTTAAATGCATGCACCTCATTGTTGAGTTCTATCCAACTCCAACCAGGGACTTTCCTAACACCCCTTTCCCTCATAAGCTTCTTTACACTAGCTTTAGCATCCCACCTTTTAAGATGTCCATACATGTCAGAAAGAAGAACATAAGTGCAGTGCTCTTCAGGCTCTAGCACTAGCAGATAGTCTGCTACTTGACTCGCTAATTCAATATTGCCACAAGCCCTGCAGGCACCCAGTAAAGTCTTCCACACCATTGCATCAGGTTCAAATGGCATTTCTTCAATCAAGGCTTTTGCCTTATCTATATGCCCAGCGCGCCCATATAGATCGACTGCACAAGCATAATGCTCCATTCGTGGTGCAATTGTGTATTCAGATTTCATAGAATTTAGAAACTTGCATCCTTCTTCAACCAAACCCACGTGGCTACAAGCAGTTAGAATTGCCACAAATGTTATGTGATCAAGTTTCACCTTTTCCTTCTTCATTTGGGAGAAGAGGTCCAGTGCAACATATCCCTGCCCATTTTGTGCATATCCAAAAATAATCGAATTCCAAGTGATTGCGCTATCTTTAGGAGTCTCTTCAAATGATTTTCTAGCATCGTCAATGATCCCGCACTTGGAATACATAGAGATCAAAGAACTAGCTACAAACTCATTGGATTCAAGCCCTGATCTAAGTGTCAAAGCATGAACCTGTTGACCCAGGTTGAGGGTTCCTAAATCTGAGCAAGACCGAAGTACAGCTGAGAAGGCATAATGATCAACCTCCACCTCTCCATATCTCATATGCCCAAATAATCTCAAGGCATCTTCATTCCACCCATTCTGCGAAAACCCAGTCAAAATGGAGTTCCAAGAAACACGGTCCTTAAACTCCAAGGATTCAAAGATATGTAGTGCTTCCTCCAAGGAATTGTTACATGACTTGAGATACATAGCAATTAACGCATTAGAGATTGGTCCGGATATTTCTAGTCCCCTTTTTATGACCAGTCCATGAAAGGATCTCCCATGATTCTTGTGTACCTCTTCAGAGTAAGCAGTGATGATGCTAGTATAACTGTAGATATCTGGTTCAAACCCAAGCCTTTGCATGTCCAAGAAGAGTTTGCAAGCAAGTTGTTCTTTTCCGTGAACCAAGTACGCTGCTAGCATGGAATTCCATGTCACCAAATCTCTTTTACCAAAAGAACCATCAAACACTCTTTCGGCCTCTTCTATTGACCCACATTCTGAATAGGAAGTGATTGTGGCATTGCAGACAGTACTTTCACATCCCAGCCCATGTTTAATAATTTTACAATGGATCTGTACCAAGGACTCATAAAACTCAGCATCATCAAGCAATGTCAAAAGTGGAGCAATTGTGCCATCTTCCAGCAGCATACCCTCCTGCTCCATACAATGCAATAGCCAAAACGCCGTGCTGCGATCACCTGCTTGCACGTAACCAGCAATGAGTGCATTCCACGAAACAGAGTTGCGTTGCGGCAATGATTCAAAGACCACATATGCATCCTCGACTCTCCCACATTTCGCGTACATGTCCAAAAGAGCACTTCCAGAATAAACATTACTGGCATAACCTACCTTAGCAACCAAGGAATGCACTTGCTGCCCAAGATCGTATCGAAGAGCACAAGCGACACCCTTAAGTATGCTTCCAAATGTATACCCATCAAAATCAAACCCACATCTTCTCATGCTTCTTAGTAGCTCCCACGCGGCCTCGAACTCCCCGCAGTTCACATTTCCAGCAATAATCGTGTTCCAAGACACGGTGTCTCTGTGGGGCATTTCGTCGAACACCCGGTGGGCAAGGCACAGGTGTTGACATCTCGCGTACCGGTTTAGGATATTGTTCGCACAGTAAACGTCTGCCAAGGCTCCTAACTTGATTTCCCTGCAGTGGGTTATCGAGACCTTGCGCAAAGCATTCACAAGTGAATGGAATACCCTCATTCATGAAGGGCCGTTTTTCCCTAAGACAATGAAACCATTTTCTTTTTTTGAAACACCCACAGCTGCCCAAACAAGTGAAACCTGTCAAACTGGGTTTTGAGGCACCAAAAGAAAACAATGCTCTACTATTTTTTCAGGGAATCAAACGAGGTCTGAGCGTAATAACCGTCTTCTTATAGTAAAAATATTTTTCAAAATAACAAAAAGAGGCATCACATGTAGCTATACTCTACCCTCTTTGCCGTTTTGAATGAACGAACCAAATCTGTTAAACTTGAACAGTTCATACTTATAATCTTAAGTCGCTGTTTTGAATGTCTTAACGATAATCAATTTGGCTGAAAATTTGCAGACGTGATCTACACATTTGAACCTAAAATCTGAACGGTTAAGATGTTAAAATATGATCGAAAAGTTAGTCTAATACCCTATCTCTAGAAAAGACCAAAAAAATGGATGCATCACTAGAAGGGCCCTGATTTATATATATATATCGTTAAGGCATTGATAACTGCCTTAAAGCTAATACGGTTCAGGTTGACAGGTTCAGTTCGTCCATTGGTTTACGGTAGTTAGATACATTAACGATCATCAATTTGGCTAAAAATTTGCAGAAATAATCTATACATTAGCACCTAAAAACTGAAAGGTCGAGATATGGATATGCGACCGAAAAGTGACCAAAAACTCGAATTTCACACTTTAATTTCAAAGCGGAGCTCCGCTCTGGATATT
>BDJD01000330.1:77440-111990 GCA_002564525.1 Rosa multiflora | reverse complement strand
ACACACACACACACACACACACACACATATATATATATATGTATATATATATACACATACACATATATACATATCATATCCAGCGTGAGGCCTCACTCTGAAATTAACGTGTGAGGTTGGAGTTTATGGTCATTTTTGGTCTCATATCCACATCTCGACCGTTCAGTTTTTAGGTACTAATTTATAGATCATCTCTGCAAAGTTTCAGCCAAATTGATGATCTTTAAGGTATCTAACTCAATTAAACCAATGGACAAACTGAATCTGTCCACCATGAACCGTACTAGCTTTAAGAAAGTTATCAATGTCTTAACGGCCATCAATTTAGCTGAAACTTTACAGAGATGATCTATACATTAGTACCTAAAAACTGAACGGTCGAGATGTGGATGTGAGACCGAAAAGTGACCCTAAACTCCAACATCACACCCTAATTTCAGAATGAGGCCTCACTCTGGATAGGATTTGTGTGTGTGTGTATATATATATGTGTGTGTGTGTGTGTATATATATGTATATATATATATATATATAAAATCTTGCTCAGAACCCTCGACAAATACAGAGATTGCATATCTTCCAGACTCCTTCTTTCTCACAACTGCAATTCTTGCTTTACAACCCACTTTTGGTAATGCTCTCTTACGTTTTTCTCCTTAAACTTTGGAATCTCCTTGCTTATAACAAACACACTCCTTCCTCATAAGTTGGGTCGCACTAGAATGACTTCTAATATAAACCCTGCTTCTTTTGCATATCTATTGTAGAAAGCAGCAACATCATCTATTGTTTCAAACTCTTGGTATAATTTAGGCATCAACTCTGCCTTTACTCAATATAAACTTGATCATCCTCTGATTCCATTTATTTGAAACTGAAAAGCACACATGATATCAACAATCAAAACAAAAAAGAAACCCATAAACAAAAAAACAAAAAGAAGTGAGTTTTGCATTTCAGGACCAATGTGATATGTATATTTAAAAGCGGTGTCACGCCCCGAATTTTGAATAAGAGATTCAATTCCGAAACATGAATTATACAACTACAACAATCAACGTTCTGAATTTTTTTCTCATAAACAACCACACCACTTGCACTCAAATTTCAAATCTCGAAACTTTGAGTTAATTATTACAACTCACTCGTACAAAGTAAAATTATAAAGCTCTAAACGAGCATAACGAACCTCACAATAGAAATTCAGAGTATCACAAGCAGCTACTCTACATAGCTCGATCACCTTCCTGATTCTCCTGTCCTGTAGGATTACCCGGTACACCGTTTGAATAGTATACCGGGAATTGCAACAACACAAAACCCGGTAAGCTTTTTGCAAAGCTCGTATGAGTAAACAAGAAATGAACGGTTGATTTATTAAGCCACAAATCATTTAATTCAAGTAAAACAATTCAATAATCCGAACACACTCAATAACCCCAACAATTAAATCACCAACCCAACTCACGTGGTACTAAGTACTCACGATGCAGTAACCCAGTTACCACCATGACTGTACTTCTACAACAGACTAGAGCTCTATCTGAATCGTTATCTGTCACCTTGGCCTAGGTGCAAGCATCCGATATACTTCGGTTAATACTATAACCGTCGAACTTTGGGCATCTCTACCCGCAGAACAAATGCTTCGTTTATCACGGTGATAACCGTCGAACTTTGGACATTTCTGCCCTCAGAACTAACCACTCTGGTTATGATAACCATTGAACTTTGGACGTTCCAGTCTGCAGAATAAAATATAACAGAATCCCTCCCGATTCACAATATCAAGTCTCCACCCAAATCATACTCACAACAATACCAATTATCATAATAATCATGGTAATAATTCTTCCATTCAAGTATAAAAATGAAATCATCAACAATCTACGTATTTCAAAGTCATACCATTCCTTATAAAATCACGTAAATATATATATATATAATCTTGCTCAGGTGCGGATATCCGCACCTAAGCAAAAACGTACGGATTTTGTGTTTTTCCCCACTTTTCGATCACACATTCACATCTTAACCGTTCCGTTTTTAGGTCCTAATGTATAGATCACCTTTCAGCCAATTTGGTGATCGTTAAGGCATCCAAAACTGCAATTTACACGAACGAACCAAATCTGTCGAACCGGAACCGTTCGTATATATTGTTGTAATTGGAAATCAAACAAATCAGAAAAGAGAGAATCCATACTCTAGAGGTGATTCTTTGCTTCCAAGTCTCCAACTTTTGGCGCGAAAACTCCAAGGGATGTCAGGACCTTTTTTTTTTTTTTTTTTTGACTTTGTTAAGGGGAACCCAAAGGCTTCCTAGGCCCAAGATAAACCCTTTCAGCGCATGTGAAATGCTCCAACTGTGCATTGCAGCACAGTGCCTGGGCACTTTGACAGCTTCGAGGTTCGAACCTAGGTTGGGGAGCACACCCAAATAGGCAAGAACCACTAGGCCATTTGCAGTGGTTAGGGATGTCAGGACCATAAGAGAGCTACAATTTTCATGACAGAAAGGAAAAAAGAAAGCTTCGGTTGCAACAATCGTGCAACCTGAGATGAGTTTCTAGTATTTGGAGACGAGAAGAACTGGATTTGGGTGGAGAAAGAGAACCAGAGACTTCGGTTTCATTGAAGTGGAGAGTCTACAGTTCCTCTTTGTCTTTGTACTTCGACCCGCAATGGTTTCAATTGTGAAAGAGATCGATTTGAGCCGTTGCTTTTCATTTAAAGCAATAGACGGTTATGCTTGACCCATCCGCAATTTAACTATGGCAAGGACGTCCTCTTTGGAACCTTGCTGTACACACACACACACATATATATATATATATATATGTATATATATATACACATACACATATATACATATCATATCCAGCGTGAGGCCTCACTCTGAAATTAACGTGTGAGGTTGGAGTTTATGGTCATTTTTGGTCTCATATCCACATCTCGACCGTTCAGTTTTTAGGTACTAATTTATAGATCATCTCTGCAAAGTTTCAGCCAAATTGATGATCTTTAAGGTATCTAACTCAATTAAACCAATGGACAAACTGAATCTGTCCACCATGAACCGTACTAGCTTTAAGAAAGTTATCAATGTCTTAACGGCCATCAATTTAGCTGAAACTTTACAGAGATGATCTATACATTAGTACCTAAAAACTGAACGGTCGAGATGTGGATGTGAGACCGAAAAGTGACCCTAAACTCCAACATCACACCCTAATTTCAGAATGAGGCCTCACTCTGGATAGGATTTGTGTGTGTGTGTGTATATATATGTGTGTGTGTGTGTATATATATGTATATATATATATATATATATATAATCTTGCTCAGGTGCGGATATCCGCACCTAAGCAAAAACGTACGGATTTTGTGTTTTTCCCCACTTTTCGATCACACATTCACATCTTAACCGTTCCGTTTTTAGATCCTAATGTATAGATCACCTTTCAGCCAATTTGGTGATCGTTAAGGCATCCAAAACTGCAATTTACACGAACGAACCAGATCTGTCGAACCGGAACCGTTCGTATATATTGTTGTAATTGGCATTTTTGAATGCCTTAATGATCTCCAAATTGGCTGAAATTTTGCAGAGGTGATCTATACATTAGGACCTAAAAACTGAACGGTTAAGATGTGAATGTGTGATCGAAAAGTGGGGGAAAACACAAAATCCGTATGGATCGAAAAACTGCGGACGTCTGCAGTGGAGAACTGCTGTGTGTGTGTGTGTATATATATATATATATATATATATGAATGAAGCGAACCAAGTTGTCTCCTTCATGTTAGAATCGAACTTTATACATATGAATGAAGCGAACCAAGTTGTCTCCTTCATGTTAGAACTTTATATACACCAATATGTAATTTCCCCCCATAGACTTTATATATATGAATGAAACGAACCAAGTTGTCTCCTTCATGTTAGAAATGTATACACACCAATGTGTAATTTTCCCCCATAGACTTTATATATATGAATGAAACGAACCAAGTTGTCTCCTTCATGCATGTTAGAAATTTAAATACACCAATATGTAGTCTCCCTCCATAGACTTAAAAAATGAATACAGTTGAGGCCACCATCCATTGCAAGCAGATAAGTATACTATAATATCAACATCAAGAGAAGGAATTAAACTCAAATATATAGCGCATGCCCTGAGTCGATTGAAGAGATCTGCAGCCAAAACTATACAGATCGAAAAAAAAGGAAAGGGGAAAAATCATGTATTGGTTGGGAGATCAAGGGGTGATCATCACCCTTCCCAGCCTTGTTTGTCTATTTGTGATTCTCTCAACTTTCATCATCAACATCCTTCGCAAACAATGGTGGACTCCGACTCGCTTACAGAATCTGATGGTTTTGCAAGGAATCAAAGGTCCTTCTTACAGGCTTATTCATGGAAACACCAAAGAAATTTCCAACATGAAAAAGAAAAGGAGCAGCAGTACAGCCAGTAGTACTCCCTATACTACTTTATTCTCGCACAACACATTTTCTCAAGTTCAACCTCATATTCAATCATGGACCAAGAAATATGGTATTTTACGGTCTCTCTTATAATTATATATACAGCATGAATTTCCTAAACATCATTTCTATTCTGAAATCCGAACATTTATGCATGCAATGACATGCAGGGAAGAATTATCTTCAATGGAATGGTCGTCAAGCTCAGTTGGTAATTACGGAACCTGAGTTGTGCAAAGAGATACTAGAAAACAGAGATGGAGTATTTTTAAAGCCGATGCCCCCCAGCAATATAATGAAGCTAAAAGGAGAAGGTCTCCCAAGATCAGTAGGTCCAAAATGGGAAAAGTTAAGAAAGCTGGCAAACCACGCCTACCATGGAGAGAGCTTAAAGGTAAGTCTTTTATGGTTACTGGATTTTATATATTCAAGGGTTATTATCATAAATGGTATTTGATCTTATCATCTATCTTATCGATGAAATCTGAACTTCAATTTTGATCACAACCAGTACCTGAATTTTTCAATTTCATTTTAAATGGTACATATTACTAACTTCAGTTAATGTTCTATTAAAAACTAACATGTGCAAAACACATGACCTATACTCAAGAGTAGACCTATAAATGAACCAGATTTTGATCCAGACCCGCTCCAGATCCGTGGATATTTGACGGATTTTGATCGAAAATTTTGATCCGTTGATCAATTAATGATCCGAATCCGTTAACCCGTTTATTTAACGGATCAAATACAGATTTAGGTCGATCCGATCTGTTAATGATCCAGCCCGTTTTCATAATAATAAAATATTTTTATTATTATTATATTATTATTTAAAATATATATAATATAAAATATTAAATATTAGGAATTTCTAATACAAATTTTTTGCACAAATCTAAGGGACAATCCATCACCCAAGATTCCAAGAAACATTAAGAATTTTGATAATGTAACTTTACTTTGGTGATACTCTTCATGTTGTTTTAATATTTTATTAATATCTTATGAGGTATCATGATATAAATTTAATATTACTATTTAAAATTTTAAAATATTTGAAATTATAAACTGGTCGGATTAGCGGATCAGGTATCTATTAATCCAGCGGATACGGATTTGGATCGAACTATCAATGATCCGCCAGATTAATGGAGCGGGTTAATTTCGATCGAATTTTTTTTTAAGTAAACGGATTTGGATTTAGATCGATCCGATCCAAATCCAGTCTATTTACAGGTCTACTCAAGAGTAGTTTGATGAAAATACTCATTTAAATAATTTTGTTTACTAGATATTTGATCAATTAATATGTTAATAAAAATAGAAGTTCAATTAAAAATGTATCTCTACCCTCTTATGAAAATAAAAAATAAAATTTAAACACAAGATCTCAACAAAAATTAATTTTTTTTTATAGATACAGACAAAACATTTCAAATAAAACTATATATATATATATTTTGGACAAACTATAAAACATTTAAAACAAAAAACTTATCAAAACTTTTGTAATTCTTTTTTTTTCCTTTCATTCATATTTGTAATTGAAGTTGAAAGTTTTTTCTTTTGATAGTCTCATTTTTTATAGCCACAATATAAGTGAAAAAAGAAGAAGGTAATTTTACAAATTTATTCTTGAAAAATGAGTCACATGTTTGGCACATATCAGTTTTTAACGAAACATTAACGGAAGATAGTGATATGTACCATTTGAAATGAAATGGCTAAGTTCAGGTACTGGTTGTGATCAAAATTAAAGTTTAGGTACCATCGATAAGATAGAGGATAAGTTTAGGTACTATTTGTGATAATTATCCTATATTCAATAATTGGCAATGCAATTAATCATCGAAGTCGTCCATTACAAAAGTTAACCCATGCATGCTTGCAAGAAATCAGATTGATTATATGAGTCATTTGTTTTTTAGGCCTTCATTGGAGTATGATATTATGAAAATTTAACCAAGATAATTTTTTTTTCTTTTTTGAAATAATCATATCAAGGATTTTCATTAATAAAGGTAAGACCAGAATGATCATTGCATATTCTTCAGTTACCAACAATAGATAGACAAGAAGTTGTGATGAAGAAACATCATGAGAGTACATAGGATTGGACCATTCATTCGACAGATCATGCTCACTTATTTAAAATAAGTCTATCAAGCTATGAAACAAAACATAGTAATAGGCAGAGTCACAAACATAGAAACTAAAATTTTTCCTTGCCCTTATAGCTAGGGTTAGGAGGTTTGCCGAAATAGAGCAAATTCATGACTTCTTCCGCTGGTACCTTCTTGGACTTGGAGGGGTTTTTATTCTTTGACCCCGGAGCTCTACCTCGTTTCTTCTTAGTAACTAACGGTCACTATCAGTGCCATTCTTGGGCGTCTCTTTTGTCATCATTACCTCCCTTGGTACAAGCATACCTCCTGGAGTCTCAATTACTCCTAGACTTAGCTGTAAACCTAGTAGGGAACTCGGGCATTTTGACCTTCTTGGGCATCACAGCTTCATTCCTGCCATCTTGTGCAGCATTGAACAGTAATTTCAGTTTTTTTGGGGGAGGTGTATGAGGACGCAGGCCTGCCCCATTTCAAATCCTTTTGCACCTCATCTATTGATACAAACACTAAGGTGTCATCACCACTAGCAGACACCTGCATTCCGTATAACAATATATCGGCTTTCTTGGTTTGTTGCCATCAATATTGGAGCCAAACAGGTTCCTTGCTAAACTAGCTAAATTTGGAAATTGTTTAGCTGGATATTTTACTTTTCACAAGTTATATTCACAATAATAGTTCATCTACTCTCTCTTTTTCACACTTATGTAATGTCTTACCCCATGACCACTTTGGCAACTTTTTGTAATTAAGTAAAAGTCTTCATTAAAATAAATAAAGTCCTCACTAAAGAAAAAGAGATCTCAATCAAATACTGAAGGCCAGAAAATAGCAATTTCCATGTATCATGACATGTGTTAACATGCATCCACTAGAATTTTCCTAACATTACTTGCACTCAAAGGAAGAAGCATATATATTTTCGTGCATACAAAGTTCGTACGTTTTGTCGCGCGAGCTACACAATACTTTTATAAAATAAAAAATAAAAAATCTATATTTTTAACTTTTCCAAAAACAGTAAGGCACGTACGTAGTACTCTTTTACAATGGCGCGCGGTCTGGTTAGAATTGTTTTCTAATTGCATGCTTGTTTTACCAGAGTATGACTCCAGCAATGATAGTTAGTACTGAAACAATGCTAGAAAGGTGGGGATATTATGAAGGCAAAGAGATTGATGTGTTTGAAGAATTTAAGTTGCTGACATCAGAAGTGCTTTCGAGGACAGCATTTGGCAGTAGCTACTTAGAAGGATTAAGCAATTTTGAGAAGACAATAAAGTTATTCTCCTACATGTACAAGAGCTCTTTCAAACTCAGGCTTCCGGGCATCAGGTATTTACCTTCAGCTTTCGAATTCAATAGAAAATTAATATAGGAAGGATATTTGATACTGTTCAAAATATCTCATATGTTCCGGTGTAAGACTAGTATTCAATGGTTCATATGAAGAAGAGAAAGTGAAATTTTTAGGAGCAATATCCTGAAAATTAGATCTGAAACATCAACATGTGACTAGAATTTAAAGGAGGCGAAGACACTCCTTTGATGGTCAATTTATCTATTTTCATTGAAATTTTGCAGTAAGATTTTCAAAACCAGCGATGAGGTCAAATCAGAGAAGCTTGAAAAAGAAATATGCGAAACCCTACTAGATATTGTTAAGAAACGAGAAAAGAAGGCAATGACAACTGGAGGAGAAGATAACAACTTTGGGAGTGATTTGTTTGGATTTCTGTTAAAGACTTGTCATGATTCGAGTGACAAAAACAGGATTTCACTTGAGGATTTGGTGAACGAGTGCAAGACGTTTTGCTTTGCCGGACAAGAAACCTTATCTCTTCTTACTTGGACTATCTTCCTTCTTGCACTCCATACGGATTGGCAAGAGGAAGCCAGAAAGGAGGTCCTAGAAGTATTTGGCAAACAAGCTCCAAATCCTAATGACATTTTCAAGCTAAAAACTGTAAGTTTCTAAATGACTCGATCACTAGAATAATATTAGAGTCAATTACTTAAAGACACTCTTGGTTTTGTATCCACACGGAGCAAAGATTGTCACTGCATGGACATCGCAAATTTAAAAAACTTCCTTGGTTTGTCATGTTATATTGTTATATACTTCAAAATCAATTCTGTATTGTTATCCAACACTCAATAGGAATGTAAAATGACTAATAATTAGGAGTAGAGATAACATTTTTATCAATTAATTAAGCTTGATATATGTCTTGGCTTCACTGTTTTGCATCTCATTTTTAATTCTCATGCAGATGAGCATGATCATCAACGAGTCTCTAAGATTATATCCTCCCATTGTTTCCCTAGTAAGGAAGGTTGATAAGGAAGTTCGACTAGCAAACCTTATTGTCCCTGCTGATGTTGAATTGCTCATCCCAAACCTAGCATTCCACCATGAGCCACAATTTTGGGGACAAGATGTACAACTATTCAAACCGGAGAGGTTCTCAAAAGGGGTTGCTGAAGCTACAAGGAACAACAGAGCCGCATTCTTACCCTTTGGAATGGGGTCTCGAACTTGTGTGGGCTTCAACTTTGCGACAACAGAGGCAAAGATTGTTGTGTCAATGATTCTACAACGCCACACCATCACCATTTCCCCGACCTATGTTCATTCGCCTCGCGATTTTATTACAGTTCAACCAGAACATGGTGTTCAAGTAGTCCTGCACTCACTATGAAATGTAAATTGTAATTAAATTAGGAGATTCATGTAATATATGTGTAATTGAATTAGTAGATCGATTACATAGAATTACTTACCTAGTTAGTATCTCTACCCACCCTTTATCTTTGATTTCAAGTTATATTGTTTGCTGCTATATATATATACTTACTGTGTTATAGGATTGCAATGATTTACGCATCCTAAATCAGGATCATAATAAATATCAATTATATATATGTCATAGTTATTTGTATTTTTGTATAGATGTGACGTATATGCATTATGTAATTACTTTATCTATATTGTACATTTTATATGCATTGTAGATATTAGGATAAATATGATGTTTCAATCCTAATTAAATTAAGATGCGACTACTACAGCACTCCTAAATACAGTTCATTCATGAAACATTGTTTACATGCGCTTTTTCTGAGATAGTTTATAGTACTTGTTTTGTGTAAATTCTAACGACCTTGACGTTTTCGGGCAGCAAGCACACAAACCAAGAGAGAATCCAAATTGAGTGAAATAAATTTGTGGTTAATTAGTCAAATCCTATTACCATTTTGTCGTGGAAAGAAATTATTTTTGAGCTAACTAAATGATATAAATTGGTTGACATAAGAAAACCTAAAACCGTCTTCGAACTGCAACAGTAAGTAAAAATAAGGTCTATTGAAACCGAAGCAAACACCAGCTGCTGGGATCAGAGTTTTTGTTAAGCTACTATATTAAGTTTCCGACACCAAAAAATGGGAAATTCTAGTGTAGTGGTGGGTATCTCATACCCACATTTACAAAAGTGAGAACAAATTTGTTGTCAAAGTTGTAATTTGAGTCATACTTTATGTAATCTTAGTTCTAATAATGGTAATTACACATCTTACGACATTTTACAAGTTTTTGAACAAATTCGTTGTCAATGTTGTAAATCTTAGTTCTAATAATGGTAATTACACCTCTTACGACATTTTTACAAGCTTTTGAACAAATTCGTTGTCAATGTTGTAATTTTTGTTTAACTATATGTAAATAGTGTAAATGAATATGGTAACTTTTATTCTCAATGTTGTAATTTTGGTTCAAATACTTGTAAATTTTTGTTCAAATAGTTGTAAATGAGGGTATCTCATACCCATCAGTACACTAGCTTGTCTCACCAGAAAATAAAGTTTAAATGTCTAATGGGGAGAGAGAGAGAGAGAGAGAGAGAGTGAGTTATTGATGCTGACAACAAGTGGAGTTGGGTCAAGTGTGTACATAGTTAGGGAGAGTTATTGCTACTGACAACCAATGCAGTTGGGGCGAGTTATTGCTGTTGACAATGAGTGCAGTTGGGGTGAGTTATTGCTGCTGACAATGAGTGCAGTTGGGGAGAAAGATAAGAGAGAAAAAAGATAGGTAGGGAAGGGAAAATGGGGAAAAAATATTAGCCAAAAAAAATTTATGGGTTGTGTATGATGCAGTGCTAAGAGCAAGTTCACCCGTTGGGTCACTGGGTCACCTACTATTCATTGCTTTTTATTATATATTTTCATTCTCTGTGTCACGAAATACACTATGCAAGTCACCATGGTGAACCAGAACACTGTACAGAGTGACCCAGGGCACGAAATATACTATGCTCGTGACCTAGAGGGTGAAATTAACACTAAAAAATAGTGAATAGTTGGTGACCTGGTGACCCAACGAGTGAACTTGCTCTAAGAGATAGAGAATGATTCCTGAGTTTTATTTCATTGTTTGACTTAAAGTGACTAAGATCTTTGATTAATAAAAGCTATAACATTTCCGGGTTTTGTTCAGTTTGCTTCTTGGAGGTGACGGGATGCAAGTTATTAGTGAAGTAATTGAAAACAATGGTACTTTGTTGGAGATGGTGTTCAATTTGCTTTGGGCATTTTAATATTTTAACCCAAGTGAATTAACTTTAGGCCTCGTTTGGTTCACAGAAAGGAAATTAATTCTTTTGTCTTTCCCATGGGAAAGGAAATGAAATTTCCTAACAACTTTCCATTCTGATGTTTGGTAACGTAAGGAAAGTTATCAGGAAGTTGTTAAAAAGTTTATAAATAATATAATAAAATAATATGTTGTGAGTAATAAATGCAAGGAAAGAAAGGAGAAAGTGATTCATTTGAGATTTGGAAGGAACCACTTTTCCCCTTATTTTCCCTTCCTTCAGGAAACGATTTCCTTTCATTGTGCATCCCAAATGCAGGAAATGAATCCTTTCCTGATGCTTCCTTTCCGTGAACCAAACGTGGCCTTAGTTTTAATGATCTTCCACTACCAGCCCTCTTTGTTCTTAGAGTGCCTTAGAGCAGAAAGGCCTCATATTTCTGGAATTCCAAGTTATGGTATCGATCAACCATTACCAATCAGTTTTTTTTTTTTTTTTTTTTCAGTCGTGTTTTAAATACATGTTACTAAGTTGGAGAGAATTATCTCAAAAAATAAGAAAGTTGTCAAGAAGGGAAAAATAGTGATTTAAATTTATTTGTTTTTAAATATGGGATGTATAAAAGGGGGTGTATAGAATTTGTCAATAGATTGCTTTATACTCTTATATATATGAAAACCTAGGAGAAATTTTTCTATCCTCCGGTCAAACCATTTCATCAGTCTAACATGGTTTGATGCTCCACTACATTTCTGACATGTGTCCCGTATTAATCCATGTCATCACGTCGTTAACTTTATGAAAAATAGCTTCTTCTCAATCTAAGATTACTCTCGGTTTCTCTCTCTTCAAACTCAGATTTCTCTCATAGCTTCTTCTCAAATCTTAGATTTTCTCTCTCTCCCTCTCTCTCTCTAAACTCAGATTCAACAAACGATCTACTTCCTTTTTAATCCATTTGAGTCTTCTGTAGTATTATGTTTTTTTTTTCTTCTTTAATTCTATTCATCTTTTTGGTGATTTCACATCATGTTGAAGACAAATCTGGCCAAAATCAGCTACTAGAAGAAAGCCCAATCGAAGTCATATGATTTTGAAAGATCTATATAAGAACATCACAATTAAAGAGGAGTTTTGGTGAGTTGAAATCTGTAGGTATTGAGGAATCCAAAATAACTCTCAATTAATTCCTACATAGGAGAATCTCAAAACTGATCTTCATAAGAATTTAATAATTAAAGTTTGTGGAGTTATAAGACAAATATTTGCACTTAAATTGGTCGATCTGGTGTATTGCTTCAGTTAATGAGCAGATGAAATCATGAAATAGAAAATTGAGAAACAGATCATGCAATGGTGTGGGAGAGCCGGAGAGGAGAAGAAGAAGATAAATAAGAAGGCTAGAATTCAAGAAGTAACAGCGTTAAAAATTGAGATTCCACTTAATTCCCTATGAATACGTGTCAGATTTCTAGTGGGGTGTCAAACCATGTCAGACTGATGACATGGTTTGACAGGAGGATAGAAAAATTTCTCATGAACCTAGTGGTCTCCATTCTGTTAGAGATATTTACATGTATACGTGTACGTAATATGTAATCTCCCATACACTTCATAAACGAAGAGAATTAAGGCCAGCTAATGAAGAGTTCAATATATATAAGTCGCCATTCCCATATCCATTATAAGCAGATAATGATACTATAATATCAACATTAGATGCAAGAATTAAACTCAGATAGCGCATGCCCTGAGTCGAATTAAGAGATATACAGCCAAGATTAATTACGAAAAAAAGGAAGAAGAGAAGAATTATGAGTTGGTTGGGAGGCCAAGAAGGGATGATCACCCTTCCAAGCCTTGTTAGTCTATTCATGATTCTCTTAACATTCATCATCAACATCCTTCGCAAACAATGGTGGACTCCGACTCGCTTACAGAATCTGATGGCTTTGCAGGGAATCAAAGGTCCTTCTTACAGACTAAATCATGGAAACACCAAAGAAATTTCCAACATGAAAAAGGAAAGGAGCAGCAGTACAGCCAGTAGTACTCCCTATACTACTTTATTCTCGCACAATACATTTTCTCAAGTTCAACCTCATATTCAGTCATGGACCAAGACATATGGTACTTTACGGTCTCTCTTATTAATTATACATAGGGCATGACTTTCCTAAACATCACTTCTATTCTGAAATCTGAACATTTATGCATGCAATTACTACATCCAGGGAAGAATTATCTTCAATGGAATGGTCGTCAAGCTCAGTTGGTGATTACGGAACCTGAGTTGTGCAAAGAGATACTAGAAAACAAAGCTGGAGCATTTTTGAAGCCGATGCCCCCTAGCT
This sequence comes from Rosa multiflora, assembly GCA_002564525.1. NCBI lineage: Eukaryota > Viridiplantae > Streptophyta > Magnoliopsida > Rosales > Rosaceae > Rosa > Rosa multiflora. Next base: position 98,414 of record BDJD01000330.1, on the reverse strand, counting down.
ATATAAAGAAGGTGAAAGGAGAAGGTCTCCCAAGATCAGTAGGTGCAAAATGGGAAAAGTTGAGAAAACTAGCAAACCATGCCTACCATGGAGAGAGCTTAAAGGTAAGTCTTTACGGTTATATGTCCAATATATAATAATTAATTGGCAATGCAATTAACCATCGAAGCCGTACATTCTCTATTACTTTACAAAAATTAATCCATGCATAATGCTTCCAAGAAATCAGATTGATAATCATTTTGGCCTTCATTGAAGTATGGTATATATTATCAAATATTTAAACTAGCTAAATTTGGAAATCATTTAGCTGTATACATATAATAAGTTATATTAATAATTACTAGTCTGCAATCACATGCTCTGCATGACTGCATGTGTAAGAAAAAATTTAATTGTAAAAAAAAAAAAGTTATCTGCAAAAGAAAATAGATTTAGTGGGTAGTTTTTGCAGAGAGAAAATAGTGGGAGAGAAAATGGGAGGTTGTGGGATAATTTCTTTTCAATTTTCTTAATAAAATCTATTTTATAATTGTCCTATTTACCCTTGTGATTTAATTTGTTGTCAAAGTTTTTTAATCTTTCAGGGTTAAATCTGTCAAAATTTTCAGTTTTGACTAACAAAGCCTCTTCTCTTAATAATAGTATAGATAAATGGTCAGTATTGAAACTTTTTGTTTATCTAGTCCACACTCACACTTATGTAATCCCTTATCCACTTGACCGCTTCAGCACTCATCAAAATTTATCATTAAAGTAAATAAAATCCTCACTAATTAAAGTACGTAAAGGAGATCTCAATCAAATACTGGAGGCCTAAAAATAGTAATTTGCATCTATCATGACTGTGTTAACATTCACTTGAATTTTCCTAACAATACTTGCACTCAAAGGAAGAAGCATATAATTGAATTATAACACCCTAGAAAACACTAGGGTTTCAGAGAACGCCTCCCATGGGTAGGCGATTCTGCACCTTCCTCCATCTCCGATGGAGTAAAATTCCGGCGCTTCCCCTGGTGTCACAGATGTCGAGTACAGCTAGGGCCGCCTCTTCCTTTTTTCCATTTCTCTTCAAGAAGTCGCGGTTTGAGGTGATGAACTTCTATTCTACCTGGACTGCTTCGCAGTGGGGCTTGGATTTGCTTTCGGATCGGCGTCCAGGTTTGGTGGTTGCAGGCGACTGGAAGGTTTGGGATCCAGGGACCCAGATGTCGTCTTGGAGGTCCGGATCAGGATTAGGAGTGGCTCCGGCTGGTCTGCAGTCAGATCGGTGGTGGCACTATGGTTTTGGGGACCCGACCCACATCTGGGATCCCGGATCTACTGCCTGGTGGCTAAAGGTTGCGGCGGGCCGGGCTTGTGGACGGAATATCCCATCTTGGGTTCAGGTCGTGTCAAGGATCAGGGTGCTACGGCTGGCGGCAGTGCTAGATCTTCCCAGCAAGGGGTTTGTCCACCTGTGGCATGGCAGAATGTCTGGACGGGGAGCAGACACGTTGCGATTCGGGCATCCCTTGCAAATCGGCTCGACGATGAGCTTTTCCAGGTCATTCGCTCGTCTGCTCTTCCCAAATGGCTCTCTTCCATCAGCATCGGCGGAGCGACGAGTTGTGGACGGCGGTGCTACTGCTCAGATCGATGATGCTTGGGTGCCCAATTGCCTGGGTGGCCTGAGTATTTCCAAACGGGCGGACTCCTCTTGGGTGCCCAGTTGCTTGGGTGTGCAGAACATCGCTACTTGGGCTTGGACTCTCCTTGTTGCATCAGTTTCAATTCTGACCTCGGGCCGGATTTGGATCCGCATTTGGGACCCGGGTGGTACCCTAATTCGAATTTTGGATCCGAAACAGATGCTCATATTATTCTGGTATTGGTTCTGGTTCTTGGGAGTTCGTCTGCCAACATTCGAGTTTTTGACACCCTCGGTTGCTTTCAATCTCTTGGTGCGTGTATCACCTCTCTTAGGTGGTCATATCACCAGTTACAGTTACGGTTACTCTTCTATTTACACTGCTTCAGTGACATACGCAGTGCAGCGATGCCTTATGGCATCAAGTCACATGGTTACCTGGTTCCTTTTCATTCTCGATGCGATTATGCATCTAGTTATGCGTCTTTGTTTTTCTTTTATCATAGATGCGTGTGTGCATCTCGTTATGTTTTATTACTTTTCTTTTGATGTTTTATGCATCGCTCCATGTACTTCTCAGTTTCATTTAATATAGTTTGTCGTCATTCTTTCAAAAAAAAAAAAAAAAAAGGAAGAAGCATATGTACTTTGGTGCATATGTATATACAGTTCCTACGTTTTTTTTGCATGAGCTACAAACTACTTTTAAAATTTTTCTATTTTTATTAATTTTCAAAAAACAGTAAGGTATATAGTGTTTCACATTGGCGCGCGGTTTGGTTAGAATTATTTTCTAATTGCATGCTTGTTTTACCAGAGTATGATTCCAGCAATGATAGTTAGTACTGAAACAATGCTAGAAAGGTGGGGAAATCATGAAGGCAAAGAGATTGATGTGTTTGAAGAATTTAAGTTGCTGACATCAGAAGTGTTTTCGATGGCAGCATTTGGCAGTAGCTATTTAGAAGGATTAAGCATTTTTGAGAAGACAATAAAGTTATTCTCCTATATATTCAAGAGCCCTTTCAAACTCAGCTGGCTTCCTGGCATCAGGTACCTTCAGCTTTTGAATTCAATAGGAAATTAATGTACGTAGGAAGGATATTCGATACTGTGTTCAAAATATATCTCATATGTTACGGTGTCAGCAGACTAGTATTCAATGGTTCAAATGAAGAAGAGTGAAATTTTTAGGAGCAATAACGTGAAAATTAGATCTGAAACTGCAGTAGTATGCGTGGCTAGAATTTAAAGGAGGCGAAGACACTCATTTGATGGTCAATTTATCTATTTTCATTGAAATTTTGCAGTAAGATTTTCAAAACCAGCGATGAGGTCAATCAGAGAAGCTTGAAAAAGAAATATGCGAAACCCTACTAGATATTGTTAAGAAACAAAAAAAGAAGGCAATGACAACTGGACGAGAACATAATAACTTTGGCAGTGATTTGTTTGGATTTCTGTTAAAGACTTGTCATGATTCGAGTGACAAAAACAGGATTTCACTTGAGGATTTGGTGAACGAGTGCAAGACGTTTTGCTTTGCCGGACAAGAAACCTTAGCTCTTCTTACTTGGACTATCTTCCTTCTTGCACTCCATACGGATTGGCAAGAGGAAGCCAGAAAGGAGGCCTAGAAGTATTTGGCAAACAAGCTCCAAATCCTAATGACATTTTCAAGCTAAAAACTGTAAGTTTCTAAATGACTCGATCACTAGAATAATATTAGAATCAATTACTTAAAGACACTCTTGGTTTTGTATCCACACGGAGCAAAGATTGTCACTGCATGGACATCGCAAATTTAAAAAACTTCCTTGGTTTGTCATGTTATATTGTTATATACTTCAAAATCAATTCTGTATTGTTATCCAACACTCATTAAGAATGTAAAATGACTAATAATTGGGAGTAGGGATAACATTTTTATCAATTAATTAAGCTTGATATATGTCTTGGCTTCACTATTTTGCATCTGATTTTTAATTCTCATGCAGATGAGCATGATCATCAACGAGTCTCTAAGATTATATCCTCCCATTGTTTCCCTAGTAAGGAAGGTTGATAAGGAAGTTAGAGTAGGAAACCTTGTTGTCCCCGCTGATGTTGAATTGCTCATCCCAAACCTAGCATTCCACCATGAGCCACAACTTGGGGGCAAGATGTACAACTATTCAAACCGGAGAGGTTCTCAGAAGGGGTTGCTAAAGCTACAAGGAACAACAGAGCTGCATTCTTACCCTTCGGAATGGGACCTCGAACTTGTGTGGGCTTCAACTTCGCGACAACAGAGGCAAAGATTGTTGTGTCAATGATTCTACAACGTCACACCATCACCATTTCCCCGACTTATGTTCATTCGCCCCGCGAGTTTATTACAGTTCAACCAGAACATGGTGTTCAAGTAGTTCTGCACTCACTGTGAAATGTGAAGACTACGGTGTAGGAAAGTATCAATTGTAATTAAATTAGGAGATTCATGTAATATATTTGTAATTGAATTAGAAGATCGATTACATAGAATTACATACCTTATATCAATTTCTAGATTGTATTAGGATCTTGTTCGTCATTATATCTCTTGTATAAATATCCTCCATATGAATTAATGAAAATCACCTTCAATCAATATTTTCTATTTTTCATGGTATCCGAGCGGGTATCAAAATCCAATCTCATCTCTTAAGCCTCCGCACTCTACTTCTTGATGTAGGACGAGAATGTGCCCAGTTTAGCCAGAAAACCATAAAATTAAAGAAGCGGCGTAAAATCAAGAAGAGTGATTGGAAAATAGGTAACTCACGCATAATGAGATTATTAGCCGCTGGAATATTCAAGAAGATTTGGTTCTGGATCTTTCGAGTTACTCGTACAAAAAGTCATGTTTTGATTTTGACTCAGATTTGACTAACTTTTGGCCAGAATGTCCGTTTGAGACGCATGATAGCTTTCCAGAATGGGAACGACGAGATCTTCAAGACTCACTTAAGTGAGCCCTATCAGAATTAGGCCGAAATGTATCATCTTAGTAATCCGATTCGTGATTTAATATTTTTAGACTAGTTTTACATTATTTTTATTTTAGGTTTTCTAGTTTACTTTGGATTTGTTTTGTTTTTACCCATGGGCTTTAGGGTTTCATTGTTAGTCGCCCTATGGTTTATTTTCTTATAAATAAGCCGCCTTGAGGCTGCAGAATGTATCTTTCATCTTTTAATCAATATAATAGAGATTTTCTCTTTTATCTCTGGTGGACTCCAGAATCTTTTGCTTAGGTTTATAGCTGGTAAACCTAGTTATCAATCCGACTGCGTCACTTCTCGTGCGTAATCTTATTTTTTCATCACGGAGAATGATATTGTTCTTCAAGAAGGTAGCAAGTCTGACATCTCCAATCCTTAGTTCATTCACCACTCTGATCATCCAGGGTTGGTGTTGGTCACAAAACCTCTCAAACGGCGACAAATATTTGACTTGGCGAAGAGCCATGTCAATCTTCTTAAATGCCAAGAATAAACTTGGTTTCGTCAATGGCACCATCATGGCCCCTTCATCATAAACTAATCCTGACGGTTATGTAAGATGGTCTCATTGCAATGATATGGTTCATTCTTGGATTGTGAACTCAATTACTTCATATATCTCTGACAGTGTGATTTACTGCACTACTGCTCATGAAGTTTGGAAGGATCTTCATGGCCGGTTTTATCAAACCAATGCTCCACGCATCTTCCAAAATCAACGTGAGATTGCTTATCTCAAACAAGAACAACTTTCTGTTGCAACCTACTACACCAAGTTGAAAGGTTTGTGGGATGAATTAGCCTCTTATACAGATTTAATATGCACTTGTGGAGTATAACAAGATCGTCAAAAGCTGATGCAATTTCTTATCGGACCCAATGAGTCTTATACTGCTGCTCGTGGACAGATCCTTCTAATGAATCCACACCCATCGGTGCGTCAAGCCTACTCTTCTATTTGTCAAGATGAGCGACAACATGCTCTTGGTATTGCTCAAGGGTCAATCAACACAGCCAATGCCGCCATGGCGGTTAGGAATGGAATCTATATTTCTCAACGAAAGTATGCTTTGGAAATTATAAGTGATGGAGGTTTATTGGGAGCAACTCCCGTTGATACTCCTATGGAGCGTGTTTTGAAATTATCAAACAAGTGAGATCTGCTAATGGATGTTTCACGCTACAAGAGATTAGTTGGCAGATTGATCTATCTCACCATCTCAAGGCCTGATCTAAGTTACTCAGTGTATGTGTTGAGCACGTTTATGCATGAGCCACGCAAACCTCATATGGAAGCAACTTTACGAATTGTTCGCTATCTCAAGAATTTGTCAGGGCAAGGCATGTTCTTTTCTTCACAAAGTGATTTCAGACTTCTTGCCTATTGTGATTCAAATTGGGCTGGTTGCCCCATGACTCGAAGATCCACTACGGAATATAGATAAATGACATGAGCTTGTTGTGAGTTGACATGGTTGAGGAGTCTTCTCAAAGATTTAAATATACTTCATTCAAAGCATATATGCTTTGTTGTATTGTGACAATAGGCCAGCTTTGCACATTGCAGCTAATCTCATCTTTCATGAAAGGAGCCAACAAGCCGACATATAGAAATGGATTGTCACTATATTAGAGACAAGATTCAAGATGATTTAGTGGCTACAAAGTTTGTAAGTTCTTCATATCAGCTGGTGGACGTTTTCACCAAGGCCTTGGAAAATGAAGTTTTCCTTCCTTTGATATGCAAGTTAAGAGCTCGAGACATTCACTCTCCGACTTGAGGGGGAGTGTAGGAAAGAATCAATTGTAATTAAATTAGGAGATTCATGTAATATAGTTGTAATTGAATTAGGAGATTACATAGAATCACTTACCTTATATCAGTTCCTAGATTGTATAAATATCCTCCATATGAATCAATGAAAATCATGTTCAACCAATATTTTCTCTTTCTCAATTATCAACAAACCTTGCCAGTGGTGTGTGGTGTCTGGGGTATCCAAACATCAAGGTCTTGGATATGGTGTCAACCATAATAAAAACAAAAAAAGAAACAAATTTACGCAGATACCGCTTATAGATTAAATTATTTTGCAAACCAAATTACTCAAAAATGATAAACTCATCAAATGACAAATAACATAAAAACAAAACAAAAAATGAAAAGAAAAAAAAAAGAGAAAAAGAAACTAAACCACCCACATTCTCCGCCTCTAACTCCGGCACTCAATGAATATTCTAGTACTATCATTAAGAGAATAGATTTGTCGGCCAATAAAACTGAAAATTTTTACTAAAATAATTTTAATTAAAAAACTTTAAAAAAAATTATTATTATCAAAGACTATTACAACAATTATAAAATAACTACCCCACAAAAAGGTTATAGCATGCGGTGAGGTGCTAGTTAAGACTTCAGGTAACAGTTGTTGCTAGTATGTGTGTATGCCAACCAAAATTTGCTAATATTTTACACATAAAAGAAAAAAAGAAAATTGCAACTTTTTTGGGTTGGAAGAAAGTCTAAACCAATAATATTCTCCCTAGCTTGCATGTAAAGAGCACTCACTTGCCGACCCAATCCCCTTAAATAATTTCATATTTTTAACATCAAATTTGGACCGAGCACACTTTTCTTGATTCCTGTGGTTCCTTAACGGCAATTTTGGCAGCCTATACCTTACAGTCCAAGTAACTACTCCAAAGTTATCAATCGTAATCTCCTTGATTGGAAAGCCAATTATTAAAATCATTTCTTAGGTGGTAGCTGGCACATTGTGTAGAGTTAATACTAATTTATATGTAATGAGCAACTTAAAATGCATTATGGTAGTTGGAAGTACGTATATGTGATTGATAGATGTATCTATCAACTGCCTTAAACTTGTTATTTACTTCATTTTCAACCTCATCATGCTTCAATGCTATTTGTTGGCTCGAGGGTAGGTCAAAAATGGAATAATGAATATATAAATAGCGACGGCAATTTTTAAGCATGACTCGAAATTCACATGGATAGCGACGGCAATTTTCATACATGACACGAGAAACTCAATTTGACATGACATGCTCTAAGAAAACGAGTTAAATTTGGCATAAGTTAAACATGGGAACGTTGGTAGAGAAAATAGTCGTCGTATTTTCTTGGATTCTCTCATTTCCATTACTTTGTTTGCTTTTAATACCATGTTTGTTCACTTCATATCCCTCTAACACCAACCATGCATGGCAGTGAACCAGTGATTCCACTTTAAATGCTTCTTTGATTAACACCGTTTTGCTACTGGAATTTCGACTGTGACAATACCCTATGTATATACTTCAGATACCAAACTTCAACTACAATGTTACAGATAAATGCTTCTTTGATTAACACCGTTTTGCTACTGGAATTTCAACTGTGACAATACCCTATGTATATACTTCAGATACCAAACTTCAACTACAATGTTACAGATGGGAAAAAGAAACAAAAATTTCTGTCGTTTGAATCTTTTTGTAGGTTCTTACAACGAAAATTAGAGTCGATAAACTATTCCTACTTGCTATATAACTGTATCTATAAATTACAAGAACCAAAAAGTCCTTCATATGGGTAGGTAGGGGGAAAAAGAATCACAGTACCAATTGCTTTAATCACAACAATTGCACTGTCAAGTCCGGAAAGGGAAGGCATCAGAAAAAGCCCTCACAAATGCGTGTATCCCAAACTTGGCCATGGCAGATGATATACATATTTTACGGATATACTGCAACTTCCCTCTTTTCTCTATGACGGAAGTAGAAACATAGATGAACTATTACCACACATCACGCAAATACCTGCCATTCATTTGCAGATTTTTCACCATGCTCTCAGCTTTGGAGCTGTCCAGAGATCCCTGAAATTTAAAATCAGCATAATTAATTTGTATGATTCAACAAATTTTAACACCACTAAATTAAAATTCCAGGCAGTGCATGAAATTACAGTTCTGTATCTTATCTTTCTTTTATCCTCAAATGCCACGGGCTATTTCCTACCATATGGCTCTCTAAGCATTGAGTTAGTGGTTCACTGTAACCACAAATATGTGGTAGGTGGTTTTGCTTTTTGGGTGTTATCACCTTCATAATAGGTAGGTGACAACTGTGACCACATGCCATAAATTCTAAATAGCTGCTTATATTCACATACCTGCTCCTGCACGATTGTGTGAAGAGTCCGGTGGACATCCCTGGCCATGCCCTTAGCATCACCACAAACGTAAATATAACCTCCCTGAGATAGCATGTTCCAGATGTCTGAAGCCTGAACACAAAAGAAACAGGTCAATGGTGTTTCACATTAATGAAGAAAAACTGCAAACTGTAGATGTAGGCGGAGGTTGAGACTTGAGTAGGCGGCAAACCTTCTGCATCATTTTATGTTGCACATATTCCTTAGTGGGTCCCTGGCGGGAGAACGCAACCACAAGCTCAGAAAGTGCACCTTTTTCTACAAAGTTGTTCAGCTCATCTTCATAAATGTAGTCCTGCAATAATAGCAGTAAACCAATTTTGTGCTTGAATGAGGCAAACAAACAAGCAAGCGCCCAATACTCATCCACCACAACCATATGGACCTTTCTAGGGAAACTTACCATTTGACTATTTCTGCATCCAAAGAATAATACGGAGGGTCCAAGTTCTGCTCCATCTTCTTTAAGAGCTAATCTTCCCTGGAAGAGGAGATCCATTATTAATTATAGTGTGCTAGATATTGGGATTTATGAAGGTGATGAACAAAGTGAATGAACATTAGACAGCCAAAATATCCCTGCAGGAAACCCCTGAAAGGAGCCAATCCAGTTCCAGGACCAATCATAAGAATAGGGACTTTAGTATCAACGGGAAGTCTGAAGTTTGATTGCCGAACAAAAACGGGTGCCCAACTACAATCATCACTTTTTGCGGAAGGCACAGAATTCTGCAGAAGGATTGAAAAGAAATTATTACTTTCCAACTTGTATAAAAAGTAAAAGTCATACATAGCAGTTTACACATCTTATATCCTTATATCCATGGGGGATACTTATACATGTAAGGATATAAGATCATCGAAAACATAAGCGATGCTAAATTACAAACAGATAATATGCAAAACAAGTCCTCAGCATTGCCCTGATTTTGAAAGTTGAATATTCAGTTATGATATTCCAAAATCAGTAAAAGGTCCTCTGGTTTATAATCTAGGAAAATGCAGGTGTACTGCATTCATTTCAGTATTTTTAGCTTAGAGAGGTCTTCTCATATCAGTTTTCCTCCACAGTTGTTATGCTCTTCAATATATAATCAAGCAACAAAGATTCAAAGAAAACAACATATAAACATATAAAATACCTTCATCCAGGTTGAACACACTCCTTTGTGAATCCTTCCTGTTGATGTTTTGTCATAAACTAGTGCACAAGTAACATGAATTCTAGATGGTGCCATCCTGTGAAATATATTTGCAATAAGTACAGCAATCAAATTCCAAGAAATATGAATATAAAAGACATATAAACACAGATATAACAATCAATTTCATCGAAACATTATTTGTTGAAGGAGATCATTAGATTTTTCTAATATACTTATTTTCTGGATAGCACACTAAGAAATGAGGTGGATCATATTTACCGTCATTCATATAATAATAAGACTAAATCTCAGCTGTAGAATGTTCTTATTGTTTATAAGAGAACTTCTACTATTTCTGCATCCAAAGAATAATACGGAGGGTCCAAGTTCTGCTCCATCTTCTTTAAGAGCTAATCTTTCCTGGAAGAGGAGATCCATTATTAATTATAGTGTGCTAGATATTGGGATTTATGAAGGTGATGAACAAAGTGAATGAACATTAGACAGCCAAAATATACCTGCAGGAAACCCCTGAAAGGAGCCAATCCAGTTCCAGGACCAATCATAAGAATAGGTACTTTAGTATCAACGGGAAGTCTGAAGTTTGATTGCCGAACAAAAACGGGTGCCCAACTACAATCATCACTTTTTGCGGAAGGCACAGAATTCTGCAGAAGGATTGAAAAGAAATTATTACTTTCCAACTTGTATAAAAAGTAAAAGTCATACATAGCAGTTTACACATCTTATATCCTTATATCCAGGGGGATACTTATACATGTAAGGATATAAGATCATCGAAAACATAAGCGATGCTAAATTACAAACAGATAATATGCAAAACAAGTCCTCAGCATTGCCCTGATTTTGAAAGTTGAATATTCAGTTATGATATTCCAAAATCAGTAAAAGGTCCTCTGGTTTATAATCTAGGAAAATGCAGGTGTACTGCATTCATTTCAGTATTTTTAGCTTAGAGAGGTCTTCTCATATCAGTTTTCCTCCACAGTTGTTATGCTCTTCAATATATAATCAAGCAACAAAGATTCAAAGAAAACAACATATAAACATATAAAATACCTTCATCCAGGTTGAACACACTCCTTTGTGAATCCTTCCTGTTGATGTTTTGTCATAAACTAGTGCACAAGTAACATGAATTCTAGATGGTGCCATCCTGTGAAATATATTTGCAATAAGTACAGCAATCAAATTCCAAGAAATATGAATATAAAAGACATATAAACACAGATATAACAATCAATTTCATCGAAACATTATTTGTTGAAGGAGATCATTAGATTTTTCTAATATACTTATTTTCTGGATAGCACACTAAGAAATGAGGTGGATCATATTTACCGTCATTCATATAATAATAAGACTAAATCTCAGCTGTAGAATGTTCTTATTGTTTATAAGAGAACTTCTATTCATGAAATATAGAAGGAAGAAGAATTTGTTTAGAGAACTTCTATTAAGTAGTATCTGGCTCCCTATTGAAGCTACGGATGTAGAAACTTTTAAGAGAGAAGGAAGAAGAAAGAAAATTTACCTCGGGGATGATGAAATTGAATAGTATCTAGGCTGCAACCTTGGAGCAACTGCTGCAAAGAAGACTCCAAGTGGGAGCTTGGCTGATGGAAATTCAGCCATGACCTCAAGAAGGCTTCTCTGACTCGCAACCATCCACTGAGCATATTCATCCTGCAAAAGTTACATGAAAAACATTAGAAACTAACACACATCTAAGAATAATAAATGCATCAAGTAATGCTTCTATAACTTCGGGTACAAAGGAATATCAAAGTACAAATTTACTACCTTCCCAGCAGGTGATGCAAGATGTCTTAATCGATCCGATTCAGCTGGATCAGATGCATAGGCAGCTAAAGCCAGCAGGGCAGACTGGAAAAGAAACAAAAGGTTACCCAAACTTGCCATTAGAATAGTAAAAAGAAGATAAACAATGAACCAACCACGCTGAAAGGAACGGACCAACCCTGTATAAAAAATATTTAAAAAACTACAAAAAATAGAGGCCAGCCTTTTTCGGAGAACTCAAAAGATCAGCATATCGAGTTAGTGCTGTTCTTAATGTGCACGATGGAAAGGGAGGCAACAAGGAGCCTCCACTAAGTGGTGTACCATCATCCTTATCAGTGTGCATCGAAAAGTACGTTTCCGGTGCCAAGCCCAACAAACTTATCGCCTCTTCTACAGTTTCAGAAAGATTCTCACAGTACACACCGACATGATCACCAGTTTCGTATCTGAGAAGGGAAAAGAAAAGCGGAAGCATGTTCTGTAAGGACCATACATAAGCAGTGGATAAATTCATTCCTACTTTCTTTTTAAAGCCTCAAATAGCGTACATTCTCAAAACACGAGAATCCTAGAATAATCAGTACCTATTACGTTCATTCAGGGAGAAGTTGGGGGAAAAAAAAGGAAATGAAAGCAAGAAAACAAAAGAAAAAAGGGCTGTGAAAATCAACTTACGTAAGTCCAGTGCTAGCAATATCAAATTCGAGATGGGTGCAAGAACGATCAGATGCAGGAGTATGAAGTTCCTTTCTCACAGCAACATTAGCACTTCATGAAGCAAAAAGATATGTCAGATAAAAGAATAAGAAAACACACAAAAATTGCAATTTTTGAACATAGAGAGGTTTGTCACCTGCATGGATGCTGAGCATCAATAACAGCATGACCATTTGCATTATTCCAGCTCTTATCCTCTACTGATACATCAGCAGCATCATGAAATACAACTCGATACTCCAAGACAGCAGCAGTGTAAGGTGTGCAAGCAGGTGTGGTTGCATCATCCTCATCTCGAAGCAACTGGTCCAACTCAGGCCACATCAACTCTCGCCTAGAATAGCATCAGACAACGTAGAAATGTATGAGATTTTAACAAGTAAAAAGATAGTTTCTGCACATTTTATCAAATAAAATGGCTATGAAACTTCTCAATACCATGCAGTGAAATCATCCTCTATGCATTGATCATCATCTCCAAGGCCCACTGGAACAAGTCGCTTCCCACCTGAAAACATTTACATGTTTACTGGATAACCGGACGCTGGTGTAAAACTGAGCAAACAAAAACCATAAGCCTACCCTGCTTCTGCTACTAAACTGATGACATTAATTTATCACAAAAACTAAGGACGCCTACAAAGACATTTTCAGGGTAAAGTACCTGCTTACTGATCAAGGGTTAGGGACCTATTTTTATTAACTTAAAAATATAAACAGTGAATGAAAAAAGAAAAGTAATTTTAGTAAAATCCCTGTTTGCATCATTGATTGCACTCATAAAACAGTGATCATATACTTGCTTCAAAATTAAGTGCCACAAGGGATGTGATAAAAATTCACCACGCAGATAAGCAGTAACTAAAGAGATGCCCAAAATGGCAGTTATAACGGCAGTTAAAAAGCAGCACTTAAAATATTGCAATAACTAAGGACTCCATAAAACTGAAGGTTTAAAACAAGGTGCAGCTACATTGGAAGCCACCAAATGCTCATGAGTGATATATACAAGCATCATAGAAACATGTCCCATCTCAAAATAAATATCCACAGGGTTTGACTTTCAGCACAAACAGACAAAAGTACCCCCAAAAAAAAAAAAATGAAAGCATACCCTGAGCAGCGAGGAACTCATCCACAACCACAGCCACCTTGTTGAAATGCTCATACTGCCTGTTTCCAAGACCAAACACTCCGTAATGAAGATTTTGAAGCCATGCTTCCTTCTCTTTACCCTATAACCGTCATCACAGTTGCCATATTAGAAAAACCACTCATATATTGGTCTAAAATATAACCGACAACCCCGCCAACGCATTACCCAAATTTCAATGAAACTTACCTCTGTAAACCACTTGTAAAATCTAGCAGCATTATCCGTCGGCTCGCCATCACCATATCTGCATTCACCACCAAATTCAAACATGTAATTTATGAAACCAAAAATCAATATATTGCAATAACATCTTTAAACCACTAATTAAATTCGAAGCTCACGTCGCCAAAAAGAAAATTGCCAGACTCTCATTTTTCAATTTCTCCTCATACGCCTCGTCATCAGCTGCATAATCGTCCTACCAAATACAAATCACCCAACCTCATTACTAAAATCTAGCAGCATTATCCGTCGGCTCGCCATCACCATATCTGCATTCACCACCAAATTCAAACATGTAATTTATGAAACCAAAAATCAATATATTGCAATAACATCTTTAAACCACTAATTAAATTCGAAGCTCACGTCGCCAAAAAGAAAATTGCCAGACTCTCATTTTTCAATTTCTCCTCATACGCCTCGTCATCAGCTGCATAATCATCCTACCAAATACAAATCACCCAACCTCATTCAAAAACTTCAAAACTCAATTTCAACATCAACCAAATCAACAACACTAACAAACAAACAAACAAAAAATAGAAAAAAAGAAAAAATCAGCCATACCAAATCAACAACTTTGAATGTGACCTTTTCATAGCGAGCTTTCGCTTCTTCAGCCAAAGCCTACATTTCGAACCAAACGCCAATCCAATAAGTAAACCAAACCCCAACCTCATTCAAAAACTTCAAAACTCAATTTCAACATCAACCAAATCAACAACACTAACAAACAAACAAACAAAAAATAGAAAAAAAGAAAAAATCAGCCATACCAAATCAACAACTTTGAATGTGACCTTTTCATAGCGAGCTTTCGCTTCTTCAGCAAAAGCCTACATTTCGAACCAAACGCCAATCCAATAAGTAAACCAAACCACACAAAATATGATCTAACAAAGCCATTGACATCGAAATTCATGCACTAATGTGAAAAACTGTACTAGCAGTACCTTGGCAAATCCCTCGGCAGTACCGGTTTGCGTGCCGAAGAAGACTGTGACCTTCTTGCTTCCATCGTCGAGCTCCGGCTCAGGCTCGGCGATGATCAACGGCTTAAGAGGCTGGACGACCCTGGGCTTCTGAGCGCTCGATCGCCGCCACACAAAAACGACGACGCAGCCGATCAAAACGGCAATCGAGGTCGTGAGGATCATAACGAAGTCGCGATTGTCGAGAATGACAGAGGCGACCTCGGCGGAGGGGTCCATCAGATCGGCGGCGCAATCAAATCTTTTTGCTTGGAGCTCCGGCTCAGGCTCGGCGATGATCAACGGCTTAAGAGGCTGGACGACCCTGGGCTTCTGAGCGCTCGATCGCCGCCACACAAAAACGACGACGCAGCCGATCAAAACGGCAATCGAGGTCGTGAGGATCATAACGAAGTCGCGATTGTGGAGAATGACGGAGGTGACCTCGGCGGAGGCGTTGGAGGGGTCCATCAGATCGGCGGCGCAATCAAATCTTTTTGCTTCTTTGAGCAGCAAAAAGATTTGATTGCTACTAGGCTAGGATAATTATATAAGATAATTCATGGGGTTTAATCACATGGTTTGAATGAAGAACAATTACATTACATGAGTAGAATAGAGAGATTAAGAAAGAAAAAGATGAGCAAAATTACTTTGGTTAAAGTCTAGTATCTCATCAGGTCCTCATTGACTGAGCTGAGAGAGAAAGCCTCTTTTACACATGCACCATCCTTTTTTGACATTTCGTTTTTTAAGCCCTTTTTTAAACGTGTACATTTACAAGTTTAACATTCTTCTTGGTTGGATGCGAGTTGAGATGTGTTGACTCCACTGTTTCTGTTAATTGAAGTTCTGTTTAGTTGAATATGCCATAACTACGTTGTGCTTCTACTTATGTTTAGTTGAGTCTTTTACAGTTTATAGTAGGCGATTTGTAAGACAAGAGGATAGTAAAGTTTTCCATCGCTTTGCAAAACAAGCCTCGTTAGTCAGCCTTTGCGTTGTTTCGAGTCGGAGCTTTCTTGGCTCGAACAGTATGTCGTTATGAGTTTTCAGTTTGAAGTCCAGTGTGGGCAAAGTACTGTTCTATCACATTCATGTTAACTATTTATAGAATGACTTTTTATACCTTACCCATTGTAATCTTTCATTATAAATGAAGTTCTCTTTTGATAAATATATATATATATATATATATATATAATTTTTCTCGCATACTCATCAGTTATCACATCCGCTTGGCATAGAATGGGCGGATTTAGCGGAAGGACAGCAATGCTTGTGATCAAGGATTGAAATATCTGCTAAATATCTTATATATCTCTTTTTAGAGTGACTGATATATCATAGAGAACCTATGTTATCTTCCACCATTTCTGCAAAATTTCTCCAATATGGTCAAATATTTCCGATATATCAGATATTTGAGATATATCCCAACAAAATTAAGAAATATTTGTAAAATTTGACAGGAGAAAAAAAAAAGTTACTCAATTATTCACAGAGAAACATACATTATAGAATATAGAGGTTATGTGGGGGTGTAATTTTAAGAATGGTTTCTAGTTAGGAAATGGCCTAATAAAGAGGTAGAACTGCCTATTTAGAAAAAAAATGCCTCGAGGTGACACTCTGAAGGCGGATTTGGGTGAGGTGAAATCCCCTTGAGGGTAATCTGGGTGAGGAGAAATCCCCTCAAGGCAATTCTAAGTGAGAAGTGTGTGAGGATAAATCCCCTCAAGGAGAAAATGAGTGATGAGTAATCCCCTCAAGAAAGATCTAAGTGAGGAGAAATCCCCTCTAAAGGAATCCAGGTAAGGAGAAATCCTCTCAATAAAAGTGGACACGGTGTTGTGGAAAACTTTGTGGATGAGCCATGAGATAACTTCTTAATGATGACAACCTTAAAAATGTTTGGCACTATACATGACCAATGTTCAAATGGTCAATGCAGACTGTATGCTTTAGAGATGCAAATGAATCATTTGGCACAACCATAGCAATTAAAACACGAGATACTAGAAAATCAGGTTTGTGGTTTATATATAATTTCATTATTATAAAATGTTGATCTACTATATAAGTAACTCATTGTAGTTCTTACAATGTAGGTATTCTGCACCAAATATATCAAGAATTGCAATGCGTACTTTAGCACAAACGGTTTCTTCTTCTGTGTGTGAGAGAAATTGGATTACATTTGCCCTTATTCACACGAAGCAAAGGAATCTTCTTGCCTATCAGAAGTTGGAAAAAACTTGTATACTGGTACTACAACGTGAATCTACGACTGCGCGAAAAACAAGCAATAAATAATGTGATCAATGAAAACAACTATATCGACCTACTTCATGTTGCAAGTGAACAGCTTAATAATGGCAGTGATTCCCTCCATGATTGGATTATGCTTGCACACCTTGATGATGAAGTTGGCAACCCTCATCCACAAGTTGTAGAAACTGCAACTAATGATGGAATCAATGTAGATAATTCAGGAGATAATTCAAGTAGTGATGATGCGTAGGGTGGTATAGCAACTCTAGATAGTTCTGATAGTGATGACTATAGTGAAAGCGAAAAAGACGGTGGAGGTAAAGGGTATGAATATGGACAGTCTTCTATGGGTGGACGATTGAACCAATTTACCTGTGAAAGTAATTTTGATCTTGCCACAATGCCACCCAAGATGAACACTACAGAGCTAGAACAGCTGGTCATGGTGCTCAAGAGAAGATTGTTTATGAGAGAATGACTAGAGGTGCAACTGATGATCAAAATACATATTTGATGTTGCTTCAATTGCCTTAAGTTTTAACTCTATCAGTTTAGGCACAGAGCGCAGTGGGACCTCAAATAACTATCATGAAGGCAATAATCAAGTTGGTCATAACGCTTATGGATATAAATCAATATGGAGAAGTACATGACCAGTACTCTAGTTGGATTCATCCTTATTATCCCCTTATAGGAGAAACAGTCGGCAACTACAAAGAGATATATGACTATCATGTTCATCACTACAATTCGTACTATATGGATCATATGTTTTAGTCTGATTATTATACTTTCGTAGAGTAGTAAGCATCTTTTCAGCCACCTAGAGTCTCTTTTTAGATATAAATGAAGTTGACATTTATATTTATTTATATGTAAATCCAATCAAATGTGTTTTGTTGATACAGCTTGACGTAAGGCTTCGATGGTGATTTGGGACAAAATTGAGTGAAAATGTGTTTAGTTAATACCATTTGATACAACTTAACATGGCGAGCCCGGGCTCCGAGTGTAATTTGAAACAAAATTTGGTGAAAATGTGTTTTGTTGATTCAAGTTGATACAGTTTAATACAGCTATATGTGGCCGGCCCGGGCCTCGAGAATGTTGGGAAAAAAATTGAGTGAAAATGTGTTTTATCGATACAGCTGATGTGGCAGGCCCTTGTCTTAAGTTAGTTGTCATGTTTTATAAAGAAGAATGATAGTTTAGGTAAGTTAAGTTTTATATAAAGAATGAAGGGTTTAAAAAGAAATGGGATAAATAAAATAAAAATAAAAAGGGCTTAAGAGGAACAATTTTATTTTAAAAGGGTCTTAAAGGAACTACTCATTTTTAGTGTTGTTATTTATACCAAGCATTCTAAAATTTTCCACAATCTACTATTTAACAAAATCCTTAAAAATCATAAGCATATTATTTTTACACCCACCTTTTTTATATATTCTTTTGCTTTACAAAGGTTGCTTTACAAAGGTTTTCAACTCAAACAATTCCTCTCTCAAACCCTAAGCACAGCTGGCGGCGGCTTTCTGCACGATCACTTTCTTCGTCCGGTGGTGGCTTTAGGCTGGCCTTTGGGCCTCTCCGAGGCCGCTGCCGGACAGGGATTGCACTATACGATCGAACTCTGTGCAGGGGTTGCTCGAAAGTTTTTGCAGGTGGGTTCTGATTTCGGTTTTTGGTTTGCATCTCGGATTCTGGTGGCTTTGCGTCTGCTGGTTTTGGTGGAACTCGGTTCGGGCTTCTTCGACGGACAACGGTTGCAGAGGTTTGAGATTCAAGATCTGCGGCAGCGTGGGTCGGAGGGGTACGGGATTGGGGTGGCTTCGGTGTGAGGAAGGTGGAGTCGGCATGTTCTGCGGTGGGTCTGTTCCGTGGCGGTAGGGATCATAGCGGAGCAGCCTCATGCAAAGCTTCACTGGAACTGCGTGCGGGGTTTCAGGAGCAGAGATGGTTGAGGGGCTGGAGTCAAGCCTGGCCTGCTGGGCTTTTGAGTGGGCTTTCCGTTGGAGTTCTTAGATCTTGGCTATTTTGGGCTAGGTTTTGGCCTAAGCCCAACTCTATGTTAGTAGTTGTGTTTACTTTCAATAATTCCCTATGTATTTAGGGATCCTAGCTTTGGTACTTTGCTTACAGAATGATCGGTGATTCTAGACATCTAGGTGCAAAGTTCTTTGGTGTACTGCAATTGAGCGCCTTGGTACCGGAAACTTTGTCTGCTATTATTCTTAGTTTAGAATTATGTTATTCTGCTAATCTCCTGCAAAAGGAGCGGAATTGTTTCAAGTGCAATGGCACCTATTCCCCTGGTGGGAACTATGTATTGGGTCATTCTAGCCTGTGTTTGCTATGAATGAAATCATTACTTTAAAAAAAAAAATCCTTAAAAATCATTGAATTTTTTTATACTATTAAATTTGAATGGATATTTTAAATTATTGATCGAATACCATAAAATTGTTAAAGACTTTTTAAAATTTTAATTGAATACGCCCTCCCTTAAATTTTTAACAACAAATTTGGACCAAGCATACTTGTTTTGACTTCCATGTTAGTTAATGGCAATCTTGGGAGCCTAAATCTTACAGTCCAAGTAACCGCTCCAAAGTAATCAATCGTCATCTCCTTGATTAGAAAGCCAATTATTTTCTTAATTGGTAGCTGACTAGCTAGCTCATTCTGTAGAGGTAGTACTAATTTATATATAATGAGCCACTTAAAATGCATTATTGTAGTTGGAAGTTGGAAGTATGTAATCTCTGACCGACGCAGGCATCTATCAACTACCTTAAACTTTGTATTTACTTCATTTTCAACCTCATCATGCCTCAATCGTTGGCTCGAGGGTAGGTAAGAAAATAAAGAAAGAATATATAAATAAGGACGGCAATTTTCAAACATGATTCAAAATTCACACAAATAGTGATGGCAAATTTCACAAGCGACTCGACTCGAAAACTCAATTTGAATGGGAACGTTGGTAATTTAGAGAACACTAGAAATTGCCAACACACCATATGAATTGTGTGAGTTATGAGATCAAAATCTTCCATTATCTCACTCCCAATTCTAATTTAATTAAGGTCTAAATTACGTACTTGAATTCTGTGGATAATTTAATTAAAAGGAATTGGTAAAACAGGCATGAGGGGCAAAGTAGTAATAAACACAACATCAGGGGCACAATAGTAAATCAATATGGGTGTAAGAGTTAGAGCTTTAGTATATGTAATAGTTGTCGTATTTTCTTGGATTTCTCTCATTTCCGTTTCTTTGTTTGCTTTTAATACCTTTGTTCACTTCAGGCATTTCTCCCTAGCGCCAGCCCTCCATGGTAATGAACCAGTGATTCCAAGTTAAATGCTTCTTTTTTTAATACGGTTTCGCTACTGCAATTTCGACTGTGGCAGCATTGAGCCAGCAGTCACGAACAGATAATAAATTACGCTATGTATTACAATGATCCAATGTAATACAATTACAGATGGGAAAAAGAAACAAAGATTTGTCTGTCATTTGAACCTTCTTGTAGGTTCGTACAACGAAAATTAGGGTCGATAAACTATTCCTACTTATCATATAACTGTGTCTATAAATTACAAGAACCAAAAAATCCTTCATATGGGCAGGTAGGGGAAAGAAAGAATCACAGAACCAATTGCTTTAATCACAACACGAGCTATTGTCCTGTCAAGGCTGGAAAGGGCAGCCATCCGAAAAGGCCCTCACAAATGTGTGTATCCCAAACTTGGCCTCGGCAGAAGATATATATATATATATATAT
>BDJD01000330.1:59665-77340 GCA_002564525.1 Rosa multiflora | reverse complement strand
ATATATATATATATATATATATATATATATATGCACACACACAGATTGTATCCAATATTTTTTTTTGTCGATAAACATAAATTTTGAATTTTGCTGAACATTTGTCGATATGATCTATGGATAGAAGTTGAAACTTAATAAAAGAGGCGTCTACATTCAAATTATGCGTTCTAATCTCTGTGTGTGTAAACCTTTTTTTCTTTTCTCAGGAGTTCATTTTACCGTACTCGATCAACCTATTATGTCAGGAAAATTTAAAATCCATGACATCTACAATATTAATTATTCCAGATAACCGAAAGATCGACAACAACTCTCTGAAGTTCAGGTGTCATACATTAACCCAGAGATTCTCCATTGAGGCTATTGATTAAGCACACGTATGCATGCATGCCCTTAGATGCTACAGATCTCTCTTTAAATAGGATTTCTGTGCATTGAGGCATTCAGTTACGTACATACATCTGGTAAGATGGAACTAGTTACACACAGTTAGGCTTAATTTATGTAAGTGACAGTTTTACACTGATCGATGGAGATGTCGTTGATCATCTTCATCATGATCAAGATACAGTTATGTATGTGCCAATATTACTTTTAGCTAGTAACACTTCCACCAGAGAAGAAATCTATAAAAGGAGCACCAGCTGCCTTGGTCTGTTCATGTCTGATAGCTTCCAGCTGATCAACCTCCTCTTCATCCTTTCTTGAATTAATGTCTATCACTTCACTTCTATTAGACTCTGTGTTTACTTGGAGAAAATCATAAAACTCAATTGGCTCACGATTTTTATCTGCAGCATATCAAATTAGAAGCCAGCATTAGAATATCATTAATTAATCAACCTAATAAGCTTGATATCTGTTTGGAGCTATACTCTATAAATAACGCTATTATACATAGCGCAATAAATTACCTTGGTGCATGGTATTGGGATAAAACTGATCTTTGTTTGGAATTAAAGGAGCTAGAGTAGTATTGTGAGTAAAAGCAGCAGGA
This sequence comes from Rosa multiflora, assembly GCA_002564525.1. NCBI lineage: Eukaryota > Viridiplantae > Streptophyta > Magnoliopsida > Rosales > Rosaceae > Rosa > Rosa multiflora. Next base: position 76,340 of record BDJD01000330.1, on the reverse strand, counting down.
TAATAGTGAAAATTTCTTTCAGTAGCACTGCAGTAATTCCCAATGTAAGAATTGTCATTCATCGTCTCCTGTCGACAATTGAGGATCATCTGCAAGTCTTGTTTATAATTTGAAGAGGATTTTGATAATTCATCATGATTAATGGAACTCATTAATACTTGATGGTGAGGAGTACTATTGTTAGTAGAAGTCCTAGTCATCCCTTTTGCGTGAAGTTGATGGTGAAGCCTAGACCTCTCTCTGCATCTGCGAGCCATAATGACATGCCAATGGTTCTTGACTGCATTGTCGGTGCGTCCGGGAAAAAGCCTTGCAATAACAGCCCATCTATTTCCATGGATGCGATGAGAAGCTAGAAGACGCTCTTCTTCCTCTTCACTAAAAGGGTTTCTGTTGATTCTCGGGTCCAACTGATTGAACCATCTTAACCTACAGCTCTTTCCTGCGTCACAGATTCATTCAGTATTTTCAGTATTTCAGAAATTAAAAAAATTAATCCATGCATGTACATAACATAAGGAGTGAGAAAGAAAAACTTGGTTACGGGAAACCAAACGTTAGGCCGAGTACTTACTTAATTTAGTATAGCTACATCGTATACAAGTACTAATTAATTCTCTCTCTCTCTCTCTCTCTCTCTCTCTCTCTCTCTCTCTCTATATATATATATATATATATATATATCTGTGTGTGTGTGTCTATAATTAATTAATTACTAATTAGTTAAATGAGTATGTGCAACTTATAAACATACATGAGCTTTTTCATTGCAATAGTAATTACAGATTAGCAACTGTAGCTTGTTGATCTGTCGATCATATATGTCTACCAAAACCTAGCTAGCTAGTAGTTTCTAATAATTACTTATACTGTTATACACACGAGAAATTGCGGGTACTGGCTTGATCAGAGAATTATAATTTTTTTTTCTTCTATAAATTAAAAAAGAGATATTTAGCTAGGTCAAGAAGATCAAGATTGTTTTGTGATGATAATCATGGATGGAGTTGAGCAGGTAGGTATGTACCTGATCTTCCTTGGAGCTTTTCTGCAATTGCGTTCCAGTTATGAGGTCCATATCGTTCCACCAACTCCCTAAGCTTCTCGTCTTCAGCTGGCCTCCAGTGCCCTCTTGTACTGCTGCACATCTTGTATATATTCTTTCTCGCAATCGATTGAGAATCAATCGATCACACGACCTGTATACTAATCACAACGAACTAAGAAGCCAAGACCGATTGATCGAAGAAATCACAGTTATAGATCCACAGTTGTAGATCAAGCTGCCTAGCTAGCTATAGCCAATTAATTTGCCACTGTTGGTATCAGATATCCTCAATCTCTTCAACTGCTTCGATCAATTGATCGAATGAAGGAGATGATCGAGAGTGGGGATAGGAAGGACACAATCACGAGATCAGATAGGGCCGGGAGGGAGATATATAGCTAGAGCAGGTAGAAGATCCCTGGCTAGCTTGCTCGCTGTAGAATATAAGGAAGGATTCGGTGAGAGATGAAAAGTATTTTCCGTTAGAGATGGAGTAGGAGGGTTTGGACAGACCTCACACCTGCGATTGATGCAAACGTCTGGGCTAACAGCCTTATATCCTCAATTACTTAATACTTTATATTTGTATTACATATTTGTGCTATTGTGTGTGTGTGGGAGATAGAGAGAGATGGCCAGGTTGCTTGGTACGTGGGGTGGAATATGGTTCTGCTTTCAACGTCCTTCCAAATTTCTAACCTACAACGTCTACTTATAACCCACCTAGCTTGCTAGATATCTTAATTGCTCGATCTTTTATTAATTATTGTCAATTGATGTAGTAAACAACATGTATAAAACTCTTTACTCTCGCTATAAAACCCTTATTTAAACCTTTCTGCAATAACACAAAATTTTTAGTTGAATAAAATTGGTTGGGTTTGGTATATAATTTGTGGTGATGTATGCATGGAGGTACTTTAGTTTAGGTCTTGATCACCTTTCAGACCTAATTAACTAACAGTTCCAGGAATTAGCTTAGAAACCTCACAAGTCACAACTGCACGTGGAGAATCGAACATATCGATCCTTAAATATTCCTTTGTTAGATTGATACATAATCAACTAACTACTATTTAGTCTAAGCCCTCAAAACATATCTATATATTAGCACTTGTACTTTAGTTTCTGATAATATATGCTAAAACCACGAAGCCCTTAATTAAGCAAGTTGTCTTACCTCATCCTTTCTTTTGTTCATCTTCCAAGCAAACATTTCAAAAGACAACACTATGAGTTGGACAATACACCATTTTCGAATTAATTTACATCCGTCTTGGATGTACAATAACAATCAGTTAAATAAAAAAAAAACATAGAAGAAGCTAAATGCAAATCGTTGAAAGTGAGTTTATTTAATAGTTGATTCAAATTGTTTTAGTTAGAAGCAGTTTTTCTTATTAATCCAAGGAAGTTTTGCTTCGCAACTGAAGGTTTTATAATTGAGGAAGTTTGTTACATGTTGAAAAGGTAATTTGAGGCCTACAATATTGTGATTCAATAGCTCACAAAATAACTCACATTTAACGTTCATAAGAGAAAACTTTTCATGGAGTTAGAATAGGTCTTCTTCACTGTTGAATAGTGTGAGATTAATTTTTCTCCACTATGACTTTGTTTCTTTGTCATCTATCCCTAGCCTCTAGTGTGTCATTACACATAAAAATGATCAACAATGTTGTTATTTGGGACAGAAATACTCTTCCTTGACCGTTGGCCTACCATATTATATTTCTCCCTAGTAGGAGATCAACGTTTTCTAATTGCTTGTAAAAAACGGGAAGACTTAACATGCACATCGATTATCCATCTATCTCCCATCTTCCACCAAGGCACCAACCATAAGTCGACGTTTTATATATCAAGCCCACCTGTCTCTCTGTCTCTATACAAATTCGATCATAATTTTTGTGGAATAGCATCCGAAATTAATTAATGGATATTGATCGAGGACTACATGCACAGGATGTATGTGTTTAATGAGAATTACATACACATAAATTGACTGAAAGTAATCCAACTGGAAAATCTGCGCATGCTTCAGTTGTAGATTAGTTTAGTTTTTCAGATTGTTCACCAGTATCACCTACTTTTTTTTTCTTGTTTAACTTGCTGGTGCTGCTGCTGCATATATGTTCCAGAACTAAATCGACCTCCATTTCTTAATTTTTCAGATTGTACGTCAACCAGAATACTACGTACCTGTCCTGACCTCTAGCTCGTAACCACCAATTGATTTAATTCTCTGACAAGAATTTACCATCCGGCCAAATGAATGCTGCTATGATCAATATCTTTCCAGTAATTGATACCCTAATTAATTACAGTATAGTTGCTTGCCCTAGCTTGCCTGCAGGTTTCGATCGACTTGATCTCCATTTACCGATAAATGTAGTCCGTTCTCACCATGATGATAAATCTTCAATCTGTCTTGCCATCCATTTCGATTACTTTGGCAATCAAAATGGTTTTTTCTTTTTCGTCGACGTTCGAATATCTCACCCAGGGCAATTAATTGTGAGGATATATGTAGTAGACTAGTAGTCAATGAACGTAGTGATCGAACAAGGTATGTCCAATACCAAAACAAGGTATTTCTACCCATAAAGTGGTCTTGTCTGTCCCGTAGCATAGTACATTTGCATTTGCGGGCATAAAAGTTAGGTAGCTGGGTAACTGGTAGTAGCATTAAGTCTATATATTCGATCCCGGAATTTAGGGCCCATCTGATTCCCTTTCTGTTGTCCCATCTCTCTGCTTTAAGAATTAAGATTAGACAAATTCTGATTAAGGTCGTTAATTAGTGTCTTTTACCTGAATCGATAGGAAGTTCTGATTTGACACTCACCTAATCGATCGATCGATCATATATTATCTATGGGAGTTGGGGATTGATAAAGGGTTTCGGGGTCCATAAGTAACATAAACTTCCCAGCTGCATAACTGCCAACTTATATTAGGTTAACCAGCTAGGAACCATTAATTGCAAGGGATCACTCTTGGACTGTTACTTGAGCTTGCAAAACGTACTGCCAACTTATACTAGGTTAACCAACTAGGAACCATTAATTGCAAGGGATCACTCTTGGATATTGTTACTTAAGCTCCAATTTTTATTGCAATAGTACAAGGATTGTTACTTGAGCTCCAATGTTTATTGCAATAGTACATACACCGGTATAGGATTGTTACTTGAGCTCCAACAATAGTACATATATATAACGGCCTGCGTACCAAGCTAGCTAAAGGATTGTTACTTGAGCTTCAACAATAGTACATATATATAACGGCCTGCGTACCAAGCTACAGGATTGTTACTAGAGCTCCAATGTTTATTGCAATAGTACATATATATAACGGCACTATATATGTAACATCTTTTTTTTTTTTGAATCAATATATGAAACATCTAATAACTACATAATTAATATATACTGGCCTACCTACCAAACTACATAATTAATATATACTGGCCTACCTACCAAACTATATATGTAACATCTTTTTTTTTTTTTTTTTGAATCAATATATGTAACATCTTATAACTACATAATTAATGAGATAGCTCTAGCTTGTGTGGAATTTCCATTGACCAATTAATTTTCATTATTTGTGTATATATATGATTATATATATTCCATGTCTAGTAAACTACATACGGATACAAAATAGACGACTATTGCTTAAGTCCTTGAGTGCAACTCACTTTTTTTTGGGTCAGCTAGAGATCGATCAGAGTATTAGGTACAAGACAGAGATGTAAGGCTAGCTAGGATACATTCCTTTAAGTGGATCTTCATATATAGGAATATATATCTTAAGCAAGCTAGCCTTGATGTTATATAACACCTTTATATTTAGTGATTGAAACTATTAATTGGCTTACCTTATATAGATGCATCAATTCCATTAAATGTTTGTTGTCCAAGGAACATATGTCTCAAGTTTCTCATACGAGTAACTAACTCATGATCCCCCTTAATTACATATGTATGGAGCTCCCACTTCGTGTATAAGACGTGCAGTTGAAGAAAACTTTAGCATCATATCCATATGATATATAGACATATGGTAAATATAAGTAGGAAAAGTACATATATGGATCAATGGGACAATGGACCAATGCACCCAGGTACCATTTCTTTCGGCTAAAGTAGTGTAGATTGACGCAATAAAAGCTAGCTCACTATTAACCCACAAGAAGATGATTGTAGCATTTTTCTTGTTCAAATTTGACTAACTGATATATATCATGGCCATCTTAACAGAGAAGACCCACTAACTAGGAATATATATATATATATATGAAGTAGGAATCTTCAAAACTTCAATGCCACTCAATTAGCTAGCTAGATAACAGAAGCGGCGGCATTCACTGAAAACAGCCAATTAATTAAGCCGCTAATTATCTCCATACTAAAGGAAATACTGTGCTTAGGAACAGTGCCGTCCGGTTTTGTCCCTGCAATTTCGTCACGCATTGATCACTGCATTTTCGATCAGCAGGAAAAATCGAGTTCGGTGTTTGAAATGTTGAACCCTGCCAAGGTGTACGTGTACTTCCACAAAGCTTAATTAGCTTGAAGCTATTATATTTGTTTATAATAATGCCTGCGTGTGGATTAAGGAAAATATATCGATCACATTCCTAATTCTGCGCTTTGCTAAATATCTGAGTTTGATGTTCCAGTCAAATACAAATCAAGTGCTACCACTAAAACTAGATCGATTAGAAGCTTCTTACTTTTGATTACCCAACATAGCAGATTTCGTTATATAATAACATGATTAATAAAATCCTATCAGATTAATATCCATTCACTATGCTTTGCTTTTTCTATACATCCATCGATTAATGATTTTGACTCGTTATAGATTAAATATATGATCTTTCATTTTAACGGTTCACCACCACATGCTTTTTAAAATGTTTGGTCTCATCTGCCACAATTTGTTTGTCGGCAAAGAGACATTTCACTTTAAAAAAAAAAAACTTTTGATGTCACTGTAAGTACTCACGGTTGAAATATTAATTACTGATTTCAAAAAAGTTAAAGATTTTGCTCAAAAGTTCATGTGCTATACAAAGGAATTAACTTTAATAGGGCCCAATTTAGAACAGAGTCAAAATGCAATTTCATTGAAAGATGAATATAAGGTATTTTGTATCAAAAAAATATATAAGATATTTGAAACATGTCTCAAGTTCTTAACCAACAGGTTCTTATGAAGTTATAGACTATAGAGTCATTATAAGCACTGAGAAACAAAAAATCACTTAGGAATGAGAAAATAAATTGATTTAAGAACTATGTTAAAAAGCACTCAGTCTGATAACTTTCTTCAAAAGAAAAAACAAGGCAAGGAACAGAGTTGCATCAAACTAGTTTTATATAAAATAGTTTTCCTTTTCAATTACAACTTTATCTCCTCTAGATTTCAAAAGAGAAACTCTCAATCAATAATGAAATTCCTAGTTGTAACCAAAAATAGTAATAACATTCCTAGTAACCTGTACAACAGAAGTGCAAGCCTTCAAGTAATGGGACTTCAGAAAAGAAAGTTGTTTGGTGAACTAAGTTCCTACTATAGGTTACAACTCTGCAAAAGTGCAAATAGAGAATATGTGTCCTGCCGAGCTGATTTAAAGCTTCCTGTTACTGCATCGAATCAGAATCCTCTAAGGCTGACAATTCAACTTCCTGAGTACAAGGATAATATGCCACAAATGTGCCCTCTCTTGAGAAGGAACCAGGATTAAAACAAGTGATTCCTGTGTATTTGAAAGCCTTCTGCTCACTTCTGTCACCCAAAACTATCTGCACAAGAACATTGAAGGATAAAAAGATCTTAGACCATTTCTGTCAAGACCCTTTCATTGCAGTTCGGGTTAAGTCAGCAATCAAGTATTAGTGTCTTTCAACGCTCAAATTTTTCAAAATAGGAGCCAATTGGCAGTTAAAAATTAAGTCTCCACTCTCCGAAAAACCTGGCCACCCAATAAATGAAGCAGTTCCATTCAAAACGAAGAAAAGAGAGAGAAAAACATTAAAAGAAGAAAGAAACAAAGAAACAAAGAAACAACAGCTTCCACATGGCTTTACTATGGAGGAGCTCCAAGTTAAAGGGAGGCAAAAAGCAAGTTCCCCAACAGTAAAAGTATAAAACATTGGCACATGGAGAATAATGGTATTAGTACTACGTACCGTATGTGGAGTTGGATAGAGATAGAGTGAGTGATCATAATTCCAGATAATGGGTTGCACAATAAGAGGGAGTGGGCATAGATGGCTTTGATGGGTTATTGTAGCAACAAGCTGTGAAAAAAGAAACTTGAGAACTGGTTAGTTTTGTCAATTATTAAACACAATTCAGAACAAGATTATAGGGATATATGAAGAGAAAGAGATGGTAGACAAAGGGGAGAGATGGCTCAAAAGAGAAATTACATGCTCAAAGGGATCATCAGTTTCTTCTGTAGAAGGGGGGATCAGGCACGAACGGCGCATTCTGTACAGTAAATCCTGACGAAAAAATACAAGCTCTTGGGTATAGAACTTTATTCTGCGTTGAGATAAAGAGTTAAATTATTTTCTTTCTACAGAAAGTGATCTAAAGACCCAGAGAGGGGTACTCAGAGGAGCATTTCATCTTACAATATTATATATTGAACTTGTCCTTGTTAATATTACAACTGATCCTTGATCAAAGTAAATAAACATACCTGCAAGGATTACTTGAAAACATGGCATTTGGTATGTGTTTTTGAAGCTCTTCTGTTATATATTTTGGTAAAGCACATCTGGGTAAAACTTTCGAAGGACCTGAAATTTATCAAAAAGCAAAGATTTCTTACAGTAGGAACATTTTCAAAGGAATTTTTTTTTTTTTTTTGGTGGAGAATCTTAACAGAGAAAGTGTGATATACCTGGGTCATCAGGACCTGGGATAAACAGAAAACGGCTACGCTTTGTTAGCTGTTGATGGGCTGCAATCATTTGTCCTAGCTTGCCAAACTGCAACCTGTACAGCTAGTTTGCTCACTATTGTTCCTCCTCATGTGAGAGAAAAGATTGTTTTCAAATCAACAAAATAAATCTTATCAACAATTCCTCACCTGAGACTAGAGGGGCGGAAGGAAAGGTTGCAAGGGTGAGAACTAAAATTTCCCATAAACACAAATAAGGAAGGTACCACTTCCTGGTTCTCGTAACCATCAAGGATCCTCTCTAGCTTTCCCATAGCCTTCTCAAACAAGGAAAGAACAAGAACATATGTCAAGCTACTGTGAGAAAAAACTTGATAATTTTTTTTTTTTTTTTTCGGAGAAGAAGAATGTTAACTACCTCTTCACTGTCCAGCCAAATGTCAGAGAGTATGACAAACATGTCATTAACTGCTCTCTTTTCCAGTTCTGAAAGTCTGAGCTGTTTGAAATGTATGGGAAACTACTTTATATTCATAATATTTTTGGCTAGTCTGTAAAGCTCAATAATATTGTGGCAATACATTCAAGATTTAAATTATCAGAAAAGACTAAGAAATTTTAGGATACTGTCTCTTCTTTTGTTAGTATACCACCACCAAAGAAGTCATGTCCTGCAAGCAATTTGACTGACATGTCTCTGTCCTCTAATGGAGGAAATCCACAAGTAATAACCTTCATCACAAAACAAGTGTTAGCAAGCCTTAAAAGATATCTTTTGGTATGTATGTCTTCAAAACATGAATCCAGTAAAGCAATTACCTCTCATAAATATATCTTATTACTTTTGTCACTCCAAAAAGTTTAGCAGTATGATGCCTAATACAGTCTTAAATGGAACTACCTATTTTGGATTAGCCAAAATTCACCTATCTAAATAGTTTAAAATTAACAAATCCAAAACAAATAACACTGAACAACTGAAGCATATCTTTCCTAGAGAATCAGAAGATAGCAAAAGTGATGTTTCCGAACTTGATTCTGGTAAAAGCATGTGCAATTTTTTCACGAATCAAAAGAATGTCTGCTGACCTGAAAAACACCTTCTAAAAGCATCTCGCCTTCTGCAACAACCATTGTGTTCTCTGTAAAGAATCCTGTAGTTATCTTGTATGTTTTGTCAAGGAAAATTATCACTGTTTTTGGTTTGACTGAGCCTCAAATCTAGATTATTACGAGCTACGGAACCACTATCATGACAATAAAGAATCAATCCACTTCATGAAATCAAATTGGCACTATTTAATCATCCAAAGGTTAGACATTTTTCATCAAGTATGCATGAATAAACAAGAAAGTCTCTACAAGACAACCATGAGCTTATTAACGAAGAGAGTCAGTAAAGGATATTGCATTGGATAAGTTGATTTCCACCGATGCAGTAAGGTCTTCCAGGTAAAAATGACCATCTTCCAACTGTGATATCAAACCCATCACCCATCTCCTTCCGGTTTGTCCAACCAGAGACTGAATTTGAGATATCTGCCCAGCACATAATATATAAAAAAAGCGATTTAATTCAAAATTGGGGGCACATGAATCCAATCAGTCAAATAAACGAAAATCTGAGTACCTCACAGCTTCCGAAATCAGACATTTCAGAATCAAAGGCTCGTTTGGCAAAATGCTAAAAAAAGCGATTTAATTCAAAATTGGGGGCACATGAATCCAATTAGTCAAATAAACGAAAATCTGAGTACCTCACAGCTTCCGAAATCAGACATTTCAGAATCAAAGGCTCGTTTGGCAAAATGCTGATGGCGAGAGAGCCTCTGGGAGATCAAGAGAAACCTATCCTTATACAGAGCCGCTTTCGCAGACGCATTTCCATGAATCGGCGGCTGGATCTCACTAGGCCTAACAATCACAAAGCAAAATTAGTTCTTAGCTCTTAGTTCTTTCAACGAATACAGACCTACAAATCAACAATTGCTTGGCAAAGAAAAAACGAAAAGGAAGCATACTTGTAGAAAATCTTCTTGATCGGATCATATCGGAACTTTGGGACCAAGAAGGCGTCGCATACGCCCAAACCACCACCTAGGGTTTCGTCGCCTACGGCGGTGTCAGCCTGTAATAAAATGCTGACGACGCTCTGGATCGTCTGCTTGTCGATTATGGAAGACTTAACTGCCATATCGAAACACACAAATTCTGTTAAAAATGGAAAAGATTGAAGGTTGAATAGATCGAAGGTGAAGAACTTACGGGGTTGGAGCTGGAGCTGCTCGAGGACGACATCGATGGCGCCGTCGGGGTCGGAATCGTCGAATCGGGAGACGAAGGATAGAATCTCTTCGAGGGCGTCGACTTTAAGAGTGAAGCCTCTGATTTTGCACTTCTTCTGCACCTTCTTCCTCGTCGTCATCTCTCTCTCTCTCTCTCTCTCTCTGATCCAATCCAATTGCAAAAAGGTGGGCTTTGGGGGTTTTGGCGGGAAAATTCCTTACTAAAAGAGCGGGAAAAAGAGAATAAAATATTTCAATAATAGAGGAATTTAAGTAGGATGAAATGGATTTGTTACTGCTCTCGGCTGGTCAGAAATGACTGCATGGTGATTTTTTGTTAACTCTTATTAGTTCTAGATCCAATCCAATCCAATTGCAAAAAGGTGTGGGCTTTGGGGGTTTTGGCGGGAAAATTCCTTACTAAAAGAGCGGGAAAAAGAGAATAAAATATTTCAATAATAGAGGAATTTAACTAGGATGAAATGGATTTGTTACTGCTCTCGGCTGGTCAGAAATGACTGCATGGTGATTTTTTGTTAACTCTTATTAGTTCTACTGCTTGCTTCACATTTAATTAATTAATTAGGAAAACCATTTTATCAAAATTAACCTTTTAACTTGCCTAGTAGTCCTCGCTTCTTACCAATTCTGCTCCGTATGTCTTCTCTTCACCCCTATACCAGACTATATCAATCATCACTGGAACTAAAATCGAATCACCATGATCTTGGATTTCTGATTTCTGCTCACCAAAATTTGGCTTCTAGTTGTGACAATTACATAGATTCACTCTCTCCTAGCAGCTCGACAAAGCCTGCTTCCATATTTCCCGTTCATGTAGGAATGAACTCTGAAACATTTAACATTTGACCTCAGCCCAACTTACTCCTTGTTAATTGCAAAAACAAAAAAAACACATTCACTCCAGCATCAAATTCTTCTCAAATTGCTCATGTGCTTTTGGCTCCTTCAGCCCATTCCCTTCTTTAGCAGTAATACAAAGCCTGCTTCCATATTTCCCGTTCATGTAGGAATGAACTCTGAAACATTTAACATTTGACCTCAGCCCAACTTACTCCTTGTTAATTGCAATAAAAATAAAAATAAACCACATTCACTCCAGCATCAAATTCTTCTCAAATTGCTCATGTGCTTTTGGCTCCTTCAGCCCATTCCCTTCTTTAGCAGTAATCTTATTAGTGCTCCCTCATACAAATGCTCCTCCGCTTCTGGTTCAATGCAAAGCGTCTTGCCATAGAAGGATTATAGAACCTTCTCATATGCTCCGAAAGTCTGTGGATGGCTTGAAGATCACCAATCACAGAAAGCTGCATTAGAAAGGAGTCAAACTTGGTATATGGCAATTTCATTCCCTTGTTCACCACATCCTCCAAGAGACAACACGCATCTTCCACTTTATTGCAACCGAAAAGCCCTTCAATCATCATGCAATGAGTATCAGTGTCCTGTGCACAGCCCCTCTTATCCATCTCATGCCAAGTCTCAAATGCCCCATCAGGATCACCCATCTCAAAGTACATTGAAATCAACATATTATAAGTCTGCACACTAGGCATACAACCTATATCTATCATTCTCCCGTAAAGCTTCAGTGCTTCATCACCCTTTTTATTCTCACATAGCACCTTTAGAAAACAATTATAAGTAACTATATCGGGAGGGTAACCTTTGTTTCCCATCTCCTGCAAGAACTTGTAGGCCTCCTCGACCTTTCCAGCCAAACACATCCCTTCGAGTAGTTCCTTGTATGTAGAAACATCAGGAAGGCAGCCACTACTTATCATATGTCCCAGAAGTTTGAAGCACTCCTCCATTCTGTCATTCTCCACAAGCGCCACAATCATGATTGCATAAGTTTTTGCAGTAGGAGAAGAAATTGTACAACCTTTTGTTCTCATGAACTCAAAAAGTTCAGCTGCCTCGGTAACCATCCCTGCTTTGCAAAAGGCATCAATGGCAGTAGTGTAAGTGAAATTATCAGGCGTGTGACCCACTTCAATCATCTCTTCCAGTAACCTCATTCCTCTACTCGGATTCCTAACCCTACACCAACCGAAAAACAAAATGTTGTATGTATTCGCATCAGGCTTGATATTTTTCTTCACCCTCTTTAACATCAGTTCGGCATCCTGTACAAGACTGCACTTGCACAGGGCATCCAATAGAAAGTTCAAGGCATTGATCTCCGGCTGCGTCTTCACCCTTATCTTCTTCTTCTTGGCAAATTTCTGCAGATAGGTCAGATGCTTCTCCGTGTACTGCTTCAAAATTGTTATGAGAACCTCAACAGGAACCTTACTCTTGTTATGCCTCTTCATATAATCCAGCAAATCACAAACAATTCGGAACTGCTTCACCTTGTACTTGGTACTCGACAATATATCAATCATCTCATTATACGCCTGAGCTTCATGATCATAGTTTTCCTTTTGGCCCGCCCACATGAAAAACCTAAAAGCTAGTTTCTCCTCGAAACGAAACCTATGAAGCACCTGAACAACCAAATCAGTAGTCAATGGTACACCAGCTAGGTTGAGAGCTTTCTCCATATCACAATGTGGCTGGGCATTATCCATAATAATCTCGAAAAGCTTATCGACATCACCTTCTAAAGCATTACCACTCCCAACACATTCAAGACTTTGACCCACTGTAACACTCTCCGAACAAAAAAGACGCAGAGAGGGTTGCGCTAATTTGAACAAATTGGAAGAAGGGGCGGGTAAACATGGGAATAATGGGTTGTATTTTGGAAGATGCGAGATGGGTTCGATTGGGGGCCTAACATATTCATATATAACATAAGACACAGGCCTCCGGGCGAAGCATAGGCTTCTCAAGGAAGCAATAGAAGTTGTAAGAGATCGATTGCGCATGTTGTTGTTGTTGGGATTAGTTTAATCTGAAAGACCCATTTGACAAAAAGGAAAGGAGGAGAAGAAGGATTACCAGGTATTGGGATGGAGTCTGCTACTTGTGTCCTTGAGTCGGTGAACTAATAGCAGAAGCTGAAAATGACCAAACACAAGGACGCAATGCCAGTTTGAGAGAAACAACTGTGGTCGCTTACGATCATGAACGGGTCCAAGTTTTTTCTTTTGGGTCATAGAGGCCCAACGGGCCTAGCCTAACTAGAAGAACCAAATCCATAGTCCTGGCAAAGGGCATTTTGGATTATCAATGGATAGCTCTTCAGGTTTGGGAGCTAGCAACTGCAACTGAGTTGGAATCTTGAACATAGAGAAACTTGAATTTGGAAGAATTCATTTGCACGGTTGGAATTGAGATAACAGTCCAGGATTTTCACTGTGTTAGAGACTTGATTGAGAAGTTTGAATATTCAGACCAAAAGAAAAGTAATTCATTCTTACATTGCTGCAGAGAGAAGCATTTGTCGCATGACCAAAAAAAACAGAGAAGCATTTGTCGCTTGAATCTAATGCAAGAATTTGACCAGAAACTTTCTGAGATAAACAACCTTATTCAAACAGATACTTTTTTCTTTTTCTTTTTAAATAAATAAAATTCATTAATAACCGATAAGATTACAACACATTGGGGAAACATATACTATTACTAGAACAAAACCTCTCTGAGAATATATATATATAAATATATGTATATATATATATATATGGCTATGGCTATTCATTCAGTCCTTATTACAGAAAGCAAACATAACAAGTACAATGAAGCAAGCACACATAGATCATCATTGGAACTTGGAAGCCTAGCATACACCTGTTCTCTTTCTTTCCACAAGGTTCCTCCAATATGTTGCTACCTCTCTTTGAATTTCCTCTATATATATATATATATATATATGTATATATATGGCTATGGCTATTCATTCAGTCCTTATTACAGAAAGCAAACATAACAAGTACAATGAAGCAAGCACACATAGATCATCATTGGAAGCCTAGCATACACCTGTTCTCTTTCTTTCCACAAGGTTCCTCCAATATGTTGCTACCTCTCTTTGAATTTCCTCTACACTTTTCTTACCAGGCTTTACCATCCCTTCACTGGCATTGACTACTTCATCGACAGTAGCTGTGACATTTGCAGCTTTCATAGACACACGGCTTGGCAGTGTGTCAATTTCGTTCAAAACCTTGTCGATGTCTGAGAGGAGTCTCTCCGCCAAGCTCCGGCTAAAATCCTCCCTAACAACCACACGAAGAACAGCAATATGTTCTGCATTGGCTGGCATAGTGTAGGCTGGAACTATCCATCCAAACTTTCTCAAACTATCAGCTATCTCAAACACAGTGTGCTTGCTGCTGTCTTTTAGTTTGAAAGCCACCAGGGGCACTCCTATGTCTTTGGACAGAATTTCAAACCGCCCTGTTTTCTCTAGTCCTTCTTTCAGTGCTCTTGTATTGTCCATGCAGTTTTCCATTACATTTTTGTAACCCTACAATAATAGGGAAAAAAGATATTAATTGCAAAACAGAACACTATAACAGACCAAATCACACCAAGAACAATCTTGCTAAAGTTACCTCAAATCCCAGTCGTATAAACTGATAATACTGAGCAATTATTTGGCTAGACCCTGCCACATAACAGAATTAAGTTGAAGACTTGTTAACAAAGCATGCTTGCAAATGAGCAAATTTACATTAGTCATATCCAAAATAGTTCTTCATTGATTACTAATTAGTAATTACTGTCAATGTTACAGTGTTTCAGTATGCGAGTAATACCTTTGGAAAAGTTGAGGGTGAAAGTTGGTTGATCAGATCCAAGATAATTGATGTGAAACACAAGCTCGTCGGGCAAGTCCTCTTTACTCCTCCACACAACCCATCCAACACCAGCATATACAAGGCCATACTTGTGGCCACTTACATTGATACTCTTGACTAATGGCAAACGGAAGTCCCACTCAAGTTCAGGATAAAGGAACGGCGCTATAAAGCCTCCACTGGCAGCATCAACATGAATGGGAGTTTCCCATCCTGTCTCCTTATTCTTCTTAATAAGAAGATCATTCAGGAGCTTCACATCCTCAAACTCTCCCGTCAGGGTTGAACCTAGAATAGCTGCAACACAGATAGTGTTCTCATCAACCATCTCAACTGCTTTGACAGGGTCCATCACATAGTATCCCTCTGATAGCTTTACCTCCTTCAGTTCAACCTCAAAATACCTAGCAAACTTTTCCCAGCAAACCTGTATAGTTTGAAGAAACACTATATATGCATCAAATGGGCACACAAAGAGATAACCATTTAGCCATTATCTTCAAGCAAACTAAGTATGATTTGGCAATGGCAACAGGTTCACTAGTGTTTAATTCAAATTAAAAAGGTCATGATACTTCATGAGAAAAAAGTACATATATTCATCAATCACCAGAGAAATTAAGAATTCAGACCTGCACATTAGCTCCGGTGACAATGTTGGGCTTGTCGTAGGGTTTGCCTTCTAATTTCCTCCTGTGCTGCCATTTTCTTTTAAAAGCTAGGCCAGCCAGCATAATTGCCTCTGAAGATCCTACCGTCCCCACGCCAACAGCAGTTTCAGCTGCTCCGATGGGAGCATTGAAAAGGTTGGCGATCATATTCACACAGCGATTCTAAATGGAGGAAGAAGGGATTATATGAGAGTATAACAAGCTATATATCATAATCAATACGAAATCAAATTTCATCACAAGATTAACTAGAACTGTTGTGCGTGAGTAGTACGTGACCATAGAACTACTCAAGGCATGAAAATCTTCTGCTATTTCTTTGTCTTTTGGGTTACATATAACAATGTAATTAAACATTTATCATGAGGGTTAATAAGAATCTGATCGCCTACAAAACTGAGGAATCCAAGGGAATATAAAGCTTCCTTCATGAACTAAGTTACTTTTATTTACTCTTTCCCTTGTCCTTGTAAAACTTCCTAATTTACCTACAACTCTACAAGTCTCCCAAACTATATTGATTTATAATTTGCTTTGTATCTATGTCTGTATGTAGTTGCATGCATCTAAATTCATGACTGTAATTTATGTCCCCTGCAAAGAGCAATGTGGCATCTGAAACTAGCTACCGTCCAGACTCCAGATTCCCGAGGAGATATTTTCTTTTAGTTTGGTCGATACTCGATAAGAAGATAATGTAATGCTAAATATAAATCTTAATATATTGCCATTATTTGAGCGCATATATATATATATATATAGACCACGTAATCTGGTTTTGGGTGGATGCTGTAATCTTAGGCCACGTCTCACAGAGTCCACAAAATTAAAAACCATTTGATGCCATAGTCAAAGCTTCGAATTCACGTCCGTGGAAGTTTGGCTACTCTATCACGATGCTATAATAAATGTCATCGTGCCTTACAATATCAATAAACGGCATTCTCAGTCATCTTGAATTCTTAATG
>BDJD01000330.1:16224-57663 GCA_002564525.1 Rosa multiflora | reverse complement strand
AAGGAAGTATAAAACATAATAAGAGTTCATCAAATGCACATAACGGTTTCTGAAGCAACAAACTGGAAAACTTCACTGATACACACCTGTAAACTGGATCCAAGATAACCCCAGTGGTAGCGGCAATCTCCTTCACAAAAGTAAGCTCCTCAGCGGTGTTAATTGCATAGCCTAAACCCTTGGCCTGTCAGACCATAATACACAATCAACCCCAACTTCAAGTTCGAACTATAAACAAGTTATCTAGATGTACATTCTGTTTGTGGATGCATGGAATGCATATGCATGTTTTAGGATGCATCACATCTATAATGGTAACATACATATATTACAAACCATGAATTTTCAAACTACGATTTTATTTTCATCTTCACAGTTCCTCAGAGTAATCATTCAAAATTGTAATCAACCACAACAAATTCCTCAAAACTACATAAGACCCTAAAAAGTCAAAGTACCCATGAATGTACTCATCACTCACAACAGCATGACCATATCCACATTTCACAACTTAAATAAGAAAAAAAAATTAAGGAAAATCTAATCTGATCTGCTCTGACACTCACATTTTGAATGTTAACAATATTACGTGAATCAACGCCTGCTTTAAGTCCATCAAGTAGGCCTTGAACAAAGTCGTAGAAGTAATCAGGGTCATCGCAGACAGAGAATGCATGAACCTGCAGAGCAGAATGAACAAATAATTACATGACATGACAAGAGCAGCATATTGAAAATCTAGTAATCAACAAAGGAGATTCATACTTTTGCCTTCAATGAACTCAGCCGAGACCCCAATGACAAACCAGCAATTGTACCCCCACTAGAATCAACAATAGAAAATATATTAAATAAAATGAACTAGTACCGGACAACAAAAAACAGATGGAAATAATGTCATTCATGATCATGATCAACTTGATTGTTTTCACAAAGATATACTCCCGCCATAGAAATTATGGAAGAGATAGCATAGAGCCGAACCTTCCACATGCTACAACAATATCATCAAACTTTACTTTGCCAGCCCCACTGTGAAGCTGCTGCTCAATCTCTCGAATTGCTTGAATATATCCCCTAAATACAATCAAATACACCAATGTGATAATGTCAAAGAAGGGGAAGCTATTACTGTCAACTTTGAACAAGAATGTTATATTAGCAAGAAAAATAAAACCATAAAATCATTAAGCAAGACTGAGACCTGGCAACCCTTGCCTTTCCGTTCTCCATTCTCATTAGGAAAAGAAAAGAAAAAAGTCCATTAAGGTTTAAATAGTTAGGCAAAAGCACACCCAATCTCACCAAGTTCCGAGGGAGTCTGATCCACCAACAGGAATGACATATGGCCTTCTTCCTTCTTTTATCAGTCTTTCCTTTAAGGTATTAGTAAGAGCCTGCGACCAAATTTAATACATTACTAAATCACAAATAAGACCCATTAAACCTCATATTGAGCAGTGAAAGAATATAAGCTTGTTTAATATGAGGAATGAGCATGTTGCTACACAAATAAGACCCATTAAATCACTCATATCACTTAGATATGCAGTTCATAATAACTTTCCTATCCAAAGAATCACTTGGCCAAAGGGCAGTGTTTCAACATCAGACTTGAACCTGAGATAATAATTTTACTAAAAGAAAATGCATGCTTAGTTAAACCTGACTCAATAGGCATTATAAAAGACATTGCTGGCAAGAAACGTACCACACTCCCAATTCTTGCATACTCTTCTTTTGAAATCAATTCAATATGAGCTCCAACTAAACGCTCAACCAAAAGGTTTCCGGTAAGTCCGGGATCTTGATCCACAAGAACCTGTAGGACAGCAAAAAAAAAACCCATGAAGCAAAGACAGCAAAACTTAACTTATTTAACAAGCAACTTTGAACAAGCAGTAAACTTAAAAGAGAGAGAGAGTGAGACTGACCTTAGAGGTACGTAAAATGAGATAAGAGTCGAGATGTCTTTTGAAATCAATTCAATATGAGCTCCAACCAAACGCTCAACCAAAAGGTTTCCGGTAAGTCCGGGATCTTGATCCACAAGAACCTGTAGGACAGCCAAAAAAAACCCATGAAGCAAAGACAGCAAAACTTAACTTATTTAACAAGCGACTTTGAACAAGCAGTAAACTTAAAAGAGAGAGAGAGTGAGACTGACCTTAGAGGTACGTAAAATGAGATAAGAGTCGAGATTGAGATAGTTTGCAGCCACAGCAGTTGCACGACAGTGGTTGCTTTGGATGCCCCCTATGGTAATGATACAATCAGCACCCTTTTGGACGGCATCTGCCATCAGGAATTCCAATTTCCGGACTTTGTTGCCGCTGAGCTGCATCCCCGAGAGATCATCGCGCTAGATATTATATGCAAACATTGAATCTGTCAGCGTAAACCAGCAGAAAGCCACAAAAATCAAACATTCATTGAACCTTTTCAATTAACAGTCAATACCTTCAACCAGACCTCGGTGTTGTTGGGCAAATTAGGAAGATTCCATTTGTGGATTGGAGTGGGAAGCTGACAGAGAAAAGTAGGAATCAGTACAAACAGTGATGATGAGTAATTTGCAAAGGAAGAATGGAACTGGAAAATATGTAATTACGTGACCGAGAGAGAAGGTGTGAGAGGGGATGGGGCTGATGTGGGATGCCCAAGAAGGAGGTGAGTATGGCTTCTTTGAGAGGAAGTCCAGCCCCAGCCCCAGCCCTGAGTTTGAGTGTGAAGTGTTCACTTCCATTAGTGAGTGAATCTGAAAGGCTTTGTGTTTGTGTTTGTTATTGGGTTGGGTGAGAGTGAGTGCAGCAGGGCGAGAAGGGAAAATGAGGAGGGCTTTGTTTTTGGTAAGCTGAGGAGGAATTCGGAAGCTGCCGCTGCAACACAACATTTCGGTTATCCCATCTCTGCGCTATAAAACTTGTCGTTTTCTACCTTGTCTTTTTTGGGTGGGACGGAATACGCACAAGACCTTGATTTACCGTCCGATGAGTTTCCTCTTCTTTCACTTCACCTATTCTTAACGTGAAAACAATTTATTTTTAATTTGTTACGTAGATCAAAAATCCGTATTAAATAGACTGTTCGCCATAATAAATATATTTATTTTTTTTTAAATCGAGTAAAATCATAACATTAAACATTTAAGTCATCAAACAAGATTTTGAATTGAGAAGAGTTGGGTTTGGGCCTTTGGGTCTTGGCTCAAGTTTGAGTTGTTGGGTTTTCTGTTATGGGCCAGTTTAGGGAGGGTGTTTTACCACCCTCATTTGTCACTTAGTGATGAAGGTGGGCCTGGCCTGAGATGTGAATATTCTTGGGCTTTCAGGTTGACTTCTGGTCCATAACCAATCGTTTCCGATCAAGACTGTTACGGGAATTGGTAATTATCTGGAACAAGATTGGCGTTCAATCGGCTTATGGATAAGAAATTGCTCCTATTTGTTGGCTAGGAAGTGACTTTCTATTGGTACCACAATTGCGTGATTGGCTAATGGAAAGTTAGAATATGATTTTGCCCTAAAAGACTTTGGAGTAGCTCTCTCTCTCTCTCTCTCTCTCTCTCTCTCTCTCTCTCTCTCTCTCTCTCTCTCTCTGCAACGTGCCCGTTGCCGGGCGCCACAAAGGCCGGAGACAACTCCGCAGATCCAGGACTCTGTTGAGATCGGACGGCAATGAGCACGAAGCGCTGAGTCTACTCGACCAGGGACCGACCGCTACCAACGTCCCTAGGCCTTGCCATGTGCCGCAAATGCCTCCGTTTACAGCCCCGAGCTTCTGGTCGATTTCGGCGATCTGGGCTTCTTCTTTTCTGTTTTTCCCCCATCTGCAGCGCTGATCGGAGAAGCAGCATCCACTCCTGAAGACGACAAAGCAGCTCTGGTCGACCTACCGAGCCTGCATCCAACACCTGGTAGGCGAGAAATGCGTCTGGTCTTGATGTGGGTGCCCAAATCTATTTTTTATTTTTTATTTTTAAGTAAAATAAGGGGTCGAAGGAAAGAAAAAGAAAAAAAAAAATGTTTTGAATGTCAATTAGGGGCTAACAGAGAGAAGTTAAATGTCTATTGGGGCGCATTGGCGCAATAAATGCCTATTAGAGGGCAATAGACGTTTTTAAGTTGATATAATCCCTTCATTTTTTTTTAAATTAAAGTTTGATTTGTCTAATTTTAGGAAGATTAGTTTACATTCTGACTACCGAAAGTTCTATTGGGGGGCAATAGAGGTTTATTACCCCTCCCGAAGGAAAGAAAAAGAAAAAAAAATGTTTTGAATGTCAATTAGGGGCTAACAGAGAGAAGTTAAATGTCTATTGGGGCGCAATAAACGTCTATTAGAGGGCAATAGACGTTTTTAAGTTGATATAATCCCTTCATTTTTTTTTAAATTAAAGTTTTATTTGTCTAATTTTAGGAAGATTAGTTTACATTCTGACTACCGAAAGTTCTATTGGGGGGCAATAGAGGTTTATTACCCCTCTATTGGAAAGCAATAGACGTTTATTGGGGGGCAGTAGACTATTGGGGGCAATGAGCGTCTATTGGGCGGCAGTAGACGTCTATTGGAGGCAATAAACATTTTCGGCGACCTCTTTCGTTACCTCAAGCGAGATTTTCAGAAAAGTCCGGTGGGCGGCAGCCGGTGACCGGAATCCAGTAAAAGTTGATCGGAATCTGGCGAAAGTTGGCCAGTGACCGGAATCTGACGACCGATGATGGGGCTTCGGCGAAGTCTTCTATGGTTTCTCTCTCTTCAATTTTCTCTCTTTCTCTCTCTCTCTAAGTAACACATGGATGGAGGATAAAATGGTTTAAAAAAAACAAAAAACAAAAACTTTATGGGGCATTAGGGAAAACTTCCTTATAGTGTTTTGGATAAGGAGAAATTAAAAAAACTTAATGGGGTAAGTGGGAAAAAAATATCTAGAAATGGGGTAAATGGACAAAAAATAATAATAATAATACAATAAACATTAGGGTGCAGCTATTGCCACCCTATCTTTTTTTTTTTTTTTTTTCAGGAAACCCTATCATTTTCAATTTTTTTTGAAGGGGCCCTATCATTTCTTTGTTTACTCTTCTAGCTAATTAACTCTAATTTCAATTATTAAATTTACTTATCTACCTCATTTCTCTTTCCAAAAATATCCTTAATTATATGACATCAGTATTAATTAAGCCAATAAGGCTTATGGTTAAATTTTCAAAAACCCACAATTTACCCTTCTTTGATAATAGTTTAAAAATTTATAATTTAACACATGAAGGATAAAATAGTAAATATAATAGCAAATTGAATTGAAGAAATTACAAAAAAAAAATCTTAGACGTTTTGTTAACTGCAATAGCAGTTTTTTTTTTTTAAGTTATCAACTATGAATAATGTTTTTCAATGAATTAACATTATGGATAGGGTGGGTTTTCTACGTTTATAGAGATATGCCTTTTTCTCTGACTCCCGTAAGGGAGGTTTCTCGACGACAGCTTCTTTCACGGAGTGGCTGTCTTGTGCTTTTGACTGAGACTAGGGTCCTTTCTCCTTTCTCTAGTCTAATTTTTGGTGGGGTTGGCAGGATAAATCGACGGGGCTTCTTGCTCCTAGGCTGCTGCCTCAGTCTTCTCGTCGTCGCTGGCTGTGGTGATGGTGGCTATGATACCGATCTGAGGTTGGAACGGTATGTTAATGATGTGGGTTTATGCGGAGAATGGAGGCAAGGGCGGGTACTGGCATTTGGCCTGCGTTTTGCGGCAGTGATTGGTCCTGTTGGTTTGCCAGGGATTGTATAGATCTGATGGTGGTGATGGTGGATGGATTCCACTCATTGGGGGGACTGAGTTGCTGGGTATCAGATCCGATTAACCAATCTGTCCTTGATGGTGGTTAATACGGCGGTGATCAGAGTTCCTAAGGGAACTTGTGCAGTGGTGGTCTCTACGGTGACAGTGGTGGTCTCTATGGGGGTGGCAGCTTTAGTAGAGATGGCAGCGGCTTCCAAGAAGGCGGCGGCGACGGCTTAATTGTTGGCAAGGCTAAGGTTTCTTCTCAATGGGCTTGTTGGGCTCTAGTTTGGGGCTGGGCAAAGGCGGAGATGGCAGCGGCGACGGCTTAATTGTTGGCAAGGCTAAGGTTTCTTCTCAATGGGCTTGTTGGGCTCTAGTTTGGGGCTGGGCAAAGGCCTGCTGGGTTTGCATATTTTTGGAGGGGATGGAAGGTGATTTGTCACCTTCCACTCCTAGTTTTTAGTTATTTATCAGGTCGCAAAGATCATATTATCTGAGAATTCATTTTACTATTTGCTTCTGAGGATTTTGATCTTTGTTTGGAATAAAGGTGTGTGGATTTCCTAAAAGGTGGGTGTACTGGGGGTGTCCTAAGTCTTATTCTTGTTTTAGAAAAAGTGTTTAGGGTTCCCTAAGGAACGATTTTTTCTGTCGACCTCATAAGGGTGTTTAGTTTTTGTACTGTTTGCTAAATATATATAATGGGCTGACCTCTTTTGATAAAAAAAAAAAAGAATAATGTTTGTCCTAAACCCTAAATTTTTACTTTCAGTGTTCATAAAAGGGTATTGCTAGGATTTTGATGAAGTTAACACTAATGGTTTTGTGAATTTAATAACAAACACTAAGGAGGAAAACAAAAAAACAAAAAAACAGTAATAAATTCAAATTGGGTGGAGAAATGAAGATTAATGTTATCCAATGAGAAATTAAGTAATCTTTGTATTTAATTAATTGGTTAAAGATTTGAATTTTAGAAAATTAGTGTACTTATTAGTAATTTTGTACTTGGATAAGATATTTTTTAAATAAATCAAATGTTTGTAGGATGAACTAAAAAAATGTTATGGTGGCAACAGTCGCACCTTAAACATTATTCATCATCATCTTATAACACAACATTCATAGGTATGAGAAATTACACTAAACGATAGCCATATGAGATGGATTCAAATTGCAAGCCACATCTCAAAAGAAACTTTAGCATCAACAACTATTAAAATTAATACTAGTATTTCGTGAGTCAAACTCAAAACCTCCCACTTACAAAGAGGAGATTATGTCAGTAGACCAAATGATACTGCTCATAAGCTTGAATTTGAATATATAAAAAAACACAATCATAAGCATGAATATCATTATTAATTTTATTTACATTATAGTTGGATAACCGTGGAAAGAAGGTATACATGCATGTATTATTTTTTTATTTTCAGAAATTTGGTACAGTAATGAATTATTTCACGTCGGTCGGATTTAGAGAAGCATAATTTCCGGTGACTGCCGAGAGAAAAGAAAACAAACAAATAGAAGTGAATGGACTGGGCGGTAAGTTTAAATTTGGGAAATACAGAGTAATTTTTAGCTGTTTTACTTCTAAAGCCAAGTAATTTTAGCTGTTGCTATATATTCTCGCTGTCTTAAACCCCACAGCTAAATTTGGGGAGCTTTTCTCTGCAACGTTTTCAAATTTATAGATAGTTCATTTGGTGGTTTTGATTTATGGGTTGTAGTCAAATTTAGCACAAGATTCATGATCAAAGGTTCAGGTCCATTTCTTGAATCAACTTCGTTTCTTGTAGTCAATTACTGAAGGTGCTGATGGAGCAAAAAATGACCATGCAGCCTCTTTTCCTATTTGTTTTATTTTTAGGGGGATATATTTAGCTGAATTTTCTGTCTAATTTTAATTGGGGTTCTTTTGACTGGCCTCTTCATTTCTGGTGGAATTCAATCTCTTACTGTTTTGGATTGTGGGCAAAGCCATTTTAGGTTCTTCTTCCTTTTATGTATCTCTGTATTTCAATCCTTTTGTTAAGCCATTCCTTTTCTGAAGCAATGGCTTTTGCATGTTCCAGCCTACAAGTGATTAAGCATCTCTGACTCATTCTTATCAGTTGCAGATCTTCACCTTCTACGGCTTTAGGTACTTGGCTTCACTTATTTCTGAGTGATTATGAACATTTGGTTTATTGTTCCTTCAATTTCTTAATTTCTGCTGAGTTAGTATATAAAGGTTTGCCCTTTATGTGATTAATCAACCCAATATGGATAAGACTGGGTAGACATAATATTGATTGAATTAACTTGGTGTTGTTGTTTTATTATTATTTTGTTTTAGCCGTGATTATATTCTGTGCCAATGATGTGGACAGGCACAGCAAAAGATGCATTGTGCCCTTCCAAGAGCTAATAGTGATTTCCAGAAAGGTGCAGACAGAGGAAGAGATTCATTATCAAGGAAAGAACAAAGTAGTTTCAGGATATCTTCAGAGGTAATGCATATTTATTTTGCAAATTAATTTGGATTTTCGGTTATGGAAAGCATCTAGTTATTCTAGACTGGTACCTTTTGCAGGAATGTGAAGTGCCTTCTGTCACATGGAGGAACTCCGATCATAGGTAAAGCCATTTTAATTGTCACTGCTCGATTGCTTGTTTCTCACTGCTATGTGGTGAAACTAATTCAATAGAACTAGTACATATGTTTTCTGTCTGGTGAAGTTGATTGTTGAGCTCTGTATGACCTTGCCTCTTTTCTCTGATGGTTTTGCATATTTCTTAGTTGTCAATACTATACATCATGCTTGTTTGAAACATATAAACGCATAATACAATAAAAATAGGTCCTGTCAGAATCTCCCAACTTTTCCTTTGTGCCAATTTCTCTGGGATTTGAGAAACAAACAGTGAAATCGTTCTACTGGCCCAGCAAAAGGTAGCAGATCTAAAATTAGTGATGTTGGAGTAGGTTAGCATAAACAGTAGAAAGAAATACTCTAGGAACAATTGATTATTGCAACTCTTGGAGTTCCTTATTTCTGTGAAATCTGAGCATTGGATACTTAGAATGGTTATGTATCAAAAGATTCAAAACATTCATTAAATAAAATCAGTGTCTGATGGCCATTGCTAAGATCATTGGTGGCTGTTCAATTTTTCATTTCCTGCTTCCTGTGTTATGCCTAGGGAATGACTATCATTGTATCTCCTATTTTAATTTATCAGGTGTGCTATCTTTAAATTCCTTTCCCTTGAACCTGACGGACAATGGAGAATTGTGGCACTACCGTTGCAATGTGATGATAATATAAATAACTTGGTATCGGATGCTGTGGTGAATATGGAAAGTCTTCGTCTTGTTTACTCACCACCGATTAGTCATTTCAAGTTTAATCGACAGAAGATGCAGAAGGGTCCTCCCATGGATGTTGCTTATTCAGTCAAGTCATTTACAAATAGAAGATTTACTGGTTCAACTATGAGACACCAATATCGAAATAAGACCTTAGTAAATAAAGCTACCAAATGGAATGTTTCCAAAAAATTTCAGAAGTCATTAACCTCCAATGATCCCTCAGCTATGATCCTCAATGATTCTAATACTATTAAATCCTCATATGTGGTTAGTAATAGAAAAATAGATGGAAATGTAAAGAGAAGTTCAAGAAAGAAGAGTAGAAAGAAGGGAAAGCAGAGCAAGAAAGTTTCATGCAATGTTGGCTCTACTGACCACGAAGTGATTTCTGAGGAATATGGCAATGTAAGCTCAGCTTCTGAAACCTGTGGTAACAAGGACGGGGATGGACCAGCACCATCTTCAACTGCAACAGAAATTTCATTGCTAGATTCTAAGAATTCCCGTGATGAGGTAGGCACTGTGAGTAATTTTGAAAATCATATTGTACTGGAAGACTCTGCGTTTCCCATCTTAGATGGGGTGGAGGCTATTCAGCATACAAAGGCAAGCATTTACAATGATCTCTATACCAAAGGTTACTCAGAGATGCATGACTCCTACGTTTTGGATTCAATTTCAATTGGCTCAAACAGTGATGGTAGTACTAATCTTGGTCATGATGAAAAGCATGCTGAGAAGGAAATGTACAACACAGATATATCTGACCCAGCGGATTTAAGTTTTAGAAAGGGATATTTTACTCGTCAAAGGTCACTGAATGATGTTGTAAACACCTATAATCACACTGAGGACGCAGGCCAGGGTACTCATGATTTTGGCAGTAGTAGTGACATGAAATTTGTTGTGCCTAACAAGAGAAGTAGACAAAACAAAGTAGGACAACGGAGTGCAAATGTTCCCAAATCTGGTAGTGTTGGGAATATGCGTACAGGGGTCTGGCAAAAGGTCCTGAAGAATGATGCCAATGATTGCACTGGTGAATTGAAGAAAGCAAGTTCTGTTTACTCAAGGCTTGATCTCCCTTTGAGAGAGGCTCCCATGCTCAATAAAACCTGTAATGCTGTTGATATTAATGTCTTTTTGAAGAGTGAAAATAGGAAACAGCAAAAAGATAAGGTCTCAAAAAAGTTGAAAAGAAAAAATGCTCCAGCATTGAAACGAGAATACAATTGTTATTCCAGGAAGGGATCTCATGCTAGCTTGGCTGGCTCAGATGGTTCTTTGAAGCTTCGGATGGATCAGAGTGATATATCAGATATATTGTCTCAGGCGAAGGACAAGAAACCTAGTTGTCCAACGGCTGGATTCCAGAGCAGCAAAGTAGAATGCATGAACTCCGTATCAGTTCAAAGCATGCAACTCTGTCCAAATGAGATTGGTCATCTTGAAAATGTGTGTAAAACCGTCTCAGGCATGAAGAATCAAAATGTAGGAAATCAGGATGGCTCAATGCAAAAAACATGCAATTCCTGGAAGGAACCAAGTCTGCTTCAGGTGCAATCTTCAGTCTACCTTCCTCATCTACTTTATGATGCAGCAAGTCAAGAAGTACAGAGACAAATCCCTCTTGCAGAAAGCAGCAAGCAAAACCGGAGTAGTTCTGGATCTCTTACACACAAGTGGATGCCAATCGGGTTGAAGGACTCTGAGTTGGCAAGCTCTGTTAGATCTGAGAGTTCATCGCTTGAACATTCTGATGAGGGAGCTTCTAAGAGATGGACGATTAAAGACACTGTTAAAGGCAATGTGGTTTCTAAAGCTGCAGTTGAGTCCATGGCTCAGGGTTCTGGACATGTAACTCGTTCTTCTGATGACAGAGAGGGCAGGCTTCCTACATCAAATGCAGTTGAAGAGGTGACCAACAACAAGCTTCATGCAGCTAACTATGTGAATAGTTATGATGTATCCAAAGGTCTAAATGCTTTTGAAGCTTATTCAAACAGAGTATTAGAAGCAGTAAATAATGCTTGTAGGGCACAGCTGGCATCTGAAGCTGTTCAACTGACCAGTGGTCATCCAATTGCCGAATTTGAAAGACTTCTGTATTATTCATCTCCTGTTATCCATCAATCACCTAGCCACACAAGTTGTCACACTTGCTGTTCATGGAACCAGGTTGACCAGGTTGGTGGTGTGTCATTGTGCAGACATGAGACACCAAATATCACTTTAGGATGCCTATGGGAGTGGTATGAGAAATATGGGAGCTATGGGCTGGAAATAAGGGCTGAGGAACCTGGGAGTCCAAAGAGATTGGGTGCTGATCGTTTAGCATTTCGTGCTTATTTTGTCCCTTATTTGTCAGGAATTCAGCTTTTCAGGAATGGTAGGAGTACTGGTACTGGAGATATTGACAATAGACTTCATAATCATCAAGTGTTAAGCTCATGCTGGAGTGGTGAGATATCCAGAAAATCCTCTAGTATTGGTAGTCTTCCAATATATTCACTACTTTTTTCTCATCTTGATTGCAAGGAAGATGCAGTCATCCCACCACTTGTAAATGAACTGGGTATTCCAGAAGCTTTTGCCAAAGATGTACCTGTTCAATCAGCTGACACAACAGGTTTCAGTGATTTAGAGCTACTTTTAGAATATTTTGAATATGAACAACCTCAACAAAGACGACCTCTATATGACAAGTAAGTATTATTACACTCTATACTGAAATTTGTGGTCATTGAATAACATGATTTAGCGATACCACATCGGTACTTAAAGCAGCCTTTGTAGAGACATAGACATGGGCTTTTGAATCAATGGATTTTTATATTCTGATGAGTTACTAAGAGAGTAGTTGTGCAGAACGAATCAAATACATGTACATCTATTGTCTCAAATTTCATTTTAGTTGGAAACTCATTTATATAAAAGCACTTCCCGTAAGTACATTTAACTCTCTAGTCGATGGATATCATATTGATTTGACATTTTGTGGTATGAGCATAGCACGTGTTAATACCATATACTGTAAGTTTTTTTTTTGTTAAGTTTTATATCCACAGTTTTACTTTATTGTTTATTCTCCCATCATATGTTTGAATTTTTTCTACCTGCTGGAAATGCTATTTAAGATAGTAGGCACAAATCAGAGATTTCTTTTGTGTTTCTCAGTTACTATAATATTGAACATCTGTCAGTACGCAAATATGCATGTCTGTGTAAGTATCTACTTTTTGGATCTGTGATGATCCTTATGAACTTTATTTTGACCTGTACTTTCAGATGATCTTATTCTGTTCCCTCCCTTTCAGGATAAAGGAGCTGGTTAGAGGTGATAGACATTCACATTCAAAAGTGTATGGCGATCCAACTACAATAGACTCTATAAATCTAAATGATCTACATCCCAGATCTTGGTTAGTAATACAAACAGATTCAGACCTTTACATTGTAAATTAATCAATATTGTTTGTAATTGACCCTGTTAGGTTCATAGCTAAAATGAATATAATTACTAGTTAAAGAGTTTCAAGGGGAATGCAATTGACACTGATGAATGAACAGTACAAAAAGATAAGCTTTTCTGAGTTCCTTAAATTTCTAAATACCATGTAACTTTCAAGTGCGATCTGATTTTCAGGTATTCAGTGGCATGGTATCCTATTTACAGGATACCTGATGGTAACTTCCGTGCAGCATTTTTGACCTACCATTCACTTGGTTGTCTGGTTCGTAGAACTGCCAACTTTGAGTCTCGTAGCATGGATGACCGTATTGTATCTCCAGTTGTGGGTCTTCAGAGTTACAACGCTCAGGTTGTTAATGGTACAGAGATTGTGAAATATTGTGCAGTGTACTTTAACATGTAATTCAAGCATACTGTTAGATCTGTCCAGCTTATTTGAAATATATACTTTATGTCAACAAACAGAGTGAATGCTGGTTCCAGTTAAGGCCCTCATCAGCACCAGCACAGACAACATTATCAAATTTTAACCCTTGTGAAATACTGGAGGAGCGTTTGAGGACACTTGAGGAGACGGCATCTCTTATGTCAAGAGCTGTTGTGAGCAAAGGAAGTATGACATCTGTAAACAGGCATCCAGACTACGAGTTCTTCCTCTCTAGGCGGCGTTAGCTGCGACGTATTGAAATTTTCTGTAACTGATTTTAACTACTCATAATTAAACTAGTGTCAGTTCCCCATTAAGCTTATCTACATTCAAGGTAACATCTAACCTCAGGTAGGCAGAAAGGGTGACCAACCTTTTTCTTTGTTTTTTTTTTTTGTTACACTTACACATACATGTATAGATAGCCTTTCCTTCCAGGATGCATGTGAGTGCCTCAGAATATAACGCAACTCTTTCAGGGATTTGGAAAGGTACTGTAGCGTTACTGAAGAAAAGTAGTGTAGTGTTATCAGTTTAGCTGCCTCCTGATAATGTTGTAAATATCTTACAGAATACATGATCTGTAAATAGCGTTCTCAGTTTGGAGTTTTTATCCAGTCACTGATTCATATGAGATGAAAACTTCTCTCAATCTCAATTCAATGAGAATTCTTATATAAGCCTCTCATTTGATTCTCTTTGGTAGAGTTGTTTGTTTTTTGCAGAATGAATTATAAATTTTAGCCCTAGTTCTTCTCGATCAATTGTCTAAACTGCAAGCGATTTAGAGATAGAAACACACAGCCCCTTTATACGATGCAAGTATTTATTAATAATCAACTTCCAATGATTAAGGAAGAGGTACAATACACAAGCAACTGCCGTCTTATTTTGTATTAAGCTTAGATTATGTGTCGTACAATATGGGACATATGGCCAGCATCTTCTTAATTGTTGTCATACCAGAACTGGTTCTGGAGATACTGAACGACATTTTTGTCAACTTGGAAGGCGGTGGTGAGAACATCAGGGTTGATTGAAGGGTTGGAGCCGAACACTGCATTGGCTATGGTGGTGACACCAGGAAACTGGCTGCTAAAACTGGAAATGGCTACGGCGTTGACCTTTCCGATGTTAAGCTGGAAGTGAATTTGAGCAAATGGGAAGACAAATACATCTCCCTTGTACAACACTTTGCTGAAGAGACGGTTGCCGTTATCGTTGGATGTGACAAAGCCAACGTAGAGAGTGCCTTCCATGACCATAAGGACTTCCGTGGCCCGAGGGTGGATGTGAGGAGGGTTTAGTCCACCAAGTGCATAGTCTATGCGAGCGAGGGATACCCCAAGAGTGTTCAGTCCTGCTATTTGCTGCACATTCGCCTGGGTGACGATGGAACCAAGCGGATTTGATGTGTTTCCACGCATCCGGAGCCCGGAAAAGAAGAAATCCTCTGGTGTTACCTTCTTTGGGTCCTTGCAGAATCTCCCATTCACAAACACTGCAATATGGAACATCATATCAGAACATGCATGCATTCATGCAAATACGAAAATTAATCATATAATCCTCATAGGCTCATATATATGGGAAATATGATATGTACATATGCTAGTGACTACTATATACCAGCAGAAATATCAGTGTTGGTGGTGTTAAGTGCTACACAGAAATCTTGGAGAGGACTAGGATCAAAGGCAGAGACAAGGTGGAAGGTTGCCAATGCCAATAGGGCAAAAGCAGCAGCTGTAGGGCAATGAGCACCTTTCATCATATCGTGATAGCAATACTCGTATATGATAGTGTTTTGTATAAGAGAGAATTAGATGGAGGTTGATGAAAATCTTGTATGGAGGAAATGCCTATTTATAGATGGAAGAGATGGAGAGAAATACAATTGAACTAGTCTTGGATTTGCCACGTCCAAGGAGGCAGGTAGTAACTCAAAATAATTAACTCCTTCGTATTCAGAAGCAGGTAAAGAGTTGGATTATATTCTGTACTAATTCTTGACAGACAAGCTAATTGACCAGCTCTCCGCCATTTTCATAAAATTAACAAATTATTATAGGATATTAGCCGTTTCAACCTTAAAATGTGGCTTTTGTAAAGTCCGACACTCCAACGTTGGGTATGAGCTCAGCTCGATCAGTGAGCTAGGAATTCTATCAGTTTATACCACGAGGAAGATGAGAGGTGGAAACAAAAATACGAGAGTACGTTAGACGTGGCTAACGGGATTAAGCATATTAAAAATTTTAGGATTTCACTCCTGCCCCATTCGAACCCATAACTTCGTACATAGATAGTAGTTAACCAATGGAAATCAAGTGTTCCAATGTTTAGTCATATGATTCCTTCCAATATTTCTACCAAACAAAACGATAATATATCAACCAATTAACAACAATACATCATTCCGGATAATATTGTTGACGATAACTACCCATAATTCACCCTCCGAAGTCTTCTGGTCAGGCATTTCCACAAGTTCACCTGCACCCTAGAAAGTAGCCAGAAACACGCTTCAAATTAAGGGTGCAAGCCTTTTTACCTCTTACCTTTTAGCATTAAGAAGACGAGTATACTAGTAGTAGTAAGTTTCAATTGACTATTTTTTTTTGGGGTCTTGCTGGATGAATCCACCAAATATGTAAATATATCTAGCAGACAGCATTTAAAAAATAGTCATCTAATTTCCACTTTTAATGCCATAATTGTACCCAACAATCTTCATCCCTTCCCCCACCAACTCTCCATCATATTGTTCCAACCTTCAACATTGATCTCTCCTTAGAGCAAGTTTACCGGGCATCTTATTGCCCGGGCACCACGTCAAAAGCAGCAGCTGGTGACCCATTTTGATCCTATTCATGATTCCACCGGTGTTGGGGCAAAACCACAGTGGGAGGCCCAGGTCACGAACTTGGGTAGGAGGCTGACTGAGCCCGTGACCCAGGATGCCAGCCCGGCCCAAAACGAAGCAGCTCGGGGAGACGCGCCGTGGGGGGGAGTGAAAGTCAGTTTCTTGTCTTCTAGCGGCGACAAAAGCGGCAGCCGCGTTGCTTTCGTTTTTTTTGTCGTTTTGTGGATCTGTGCGGCGACATGGCATGTAGCCGTTGGTGAGCCTGTGCAGATTTGAATGCAACGGTCCACAGATCTGGACCATTGCTTATGATTATGAAATGGATCTGACGGCTGGAGAATGCAAAGGTTAAAAAAAAAATACCGTTAGATTACAACGGTAACAAAAAAAAAATTAAACCAAAATTTTCTATAAATACCTTACCTTCTATTTTACTTCTCACACCAAAAAAAACATCTTTCTTCCTCAAATTTTTTTGTTCCTTCTCCTCATAGCTTTCATATTCTACAATTTTTTTATTCCAATATGAGTGTACGAGGCAATACGATTGTCCAACCCGTAGGAGATCCAAGTATTGACGAGACACGTTGGCAGACTATTGAAGACATTCAATTGTGCAAGTCTTGGAGGGCTGTTAGCCAAGATCCTGTAAAGGGTACGGAACGAAGAAAAGATGATTTATGGATAGAGGTACGCCAACACTATGTCGAACATTGGGATAGATATGTCCGATCATTGCAAGCTTTTCAGGGGAGGTGGAAAACCTTGAAAGTCGAACTTTATGCTTGGCATTGTGCGTTAAGGCAAGCGAAAATTTGGTACAAGAGTGGTGCGAATATGATTGATGAGGTATGAATTTGTAGTGTAACATGAATTTTAATTTTTATGATTCTTTTAGTGTATATTAAAATTTAATTAGTTGCTACATCTTACTTTAAATTATTAGTTGAAATATTTAGTTGATAATTATACTTTAAATTATTAGTTCATATATTAAAATTTAGTTGATAATTATACTTCAAATTAGTACTTCATAATCATACTTTATACTTCATTTTATTTAAATTATACATTATACCAATTTATACTTAAATAGTTGATACATTGTACCTCGTTTATATTTGTACTAATAGATTTATACTTTTTTGTTTAAATTAAATAGCGACGTCAAGCACAAGATTTGTGGAGAGCTGCGATGACCAAATCGAAAGGAAGACAAAAAAAAGGGGGAAATTTTTAAGAACAGTATATGAACTTAAAGTCACTCCGAATTTTGGTGACCAACGTTTATATAACCCAAAATAAGTACATGAACTTTTAATCCCGACCCAGTTTTCATACATGCCGTCACTAACACCGTTAACACCTATGCCTTATTAATATGTCACGTAGCATAGATGTTAACGGTGTTAGTGACGGCATGTATGAAAACTGGGTCGGGATTAAAAGTTCATGTACTTATTTTGGGTTATATAAACGTTGGTCACCAAAATTCGGAGTGACTTTAAGTTCATATACTGTTCTTAAAAATTTCCCCCTTTTTTTTGTCTTCCTTTCGATTTGGTCATCGCAGCTCTCCACAAATCTTGTGCTTGACGTCGCTATTTAATTTAAACAAAAAAGTATAAATCTATTAGTACAAATATAAACGAGGTACAATGTATCAACTATTTAAGTATAAATTGGAAAACTGGGTCGGGATTAAAAGTTCATGTACTTATTTTGGGTTATATAAACGTTGGCCACCAAAATTCGGAGTGGCCTTAAGTTCATGTACTGTTCTTAAAAATCTCTCTATAAAAAAAGGTGATTTCATTAGTTTAGAATGTTACGAGATTGTTAAGGGGTTTCAACAATTTGATGACATTCCAAACCATTCCTCTTCGGCTGGAGGAACCTCCAGGGGATGAACTGAACGGATGCACACACAACAATCCATTCCTGATTCTCATGTCCAGTTGGACATAGATGCAGATGAGGTAAACGCCGATGCAACTCCCAATCCTTCGGTGAGGCCTCAAGGAAAGAAGGCTACCAAAGAAGCTCTTCGGAAAGGAAAGAAAGCATCTAATGATTCCAGTCCTCTGACAGCCGCTGTGGAGACTATAGCAACCAACCAAACATCAATGATGTCTGCCAAGGAGAAACGTGATGAGGTATATGCTCGACATCTCCGTGACCAACAACAACGAGATTATATACGCTTGCAAATGGATATGCGAAACGAGGCATTCAAAATTCAAGAGAGGGAAGAGCGTATTATGGAGATGGACACAAGTAAGATGACGCCAACCAAAAAGAATTACTGGCAAAGAAAACAAAAAAAAATTACAGAGAAAGAAGCTGAAGTTGCAACCCGTGGATGTAACATCCACAACCACGATTCCCCGGTGGGTATTATCTACAATCTCCTTTCTACGGTGGCTATCAACAACCTCCTTTCCCTGGTGGCTATCCACAACCACCATTACCCTGTGGGTATTATCCACAATCTCCTTTCCCCGGTGGCTTCCCACAACTACCATTCACCGGTGGTGTCCCTTCCCCACCTTTCTCTTCGGGTGAATCCACCAACCCCAACCATGTGGATGACCTCACAAACACAAATTGGATTCCTAATGAAGATGAGGATTAGGAAAATTAGGGAGTTATATATTTTAAATAATTGTATTGTTATTTGAATAATACCCTTACAAATGAAAAGCTAAATGAAACCACACAAACATAATTAAAAACATTAAAACTAAAGTGAAACCACACAAACATAATTAAAAACATAAAAACTAATAGAAAACACACACAAATAGCAGATCTAGATACGCCTATTGCCTTGAAATTCCCAAAAGTGTTGAATGAGGTCTTCCTGAAGGTTGGAGTGACACTGCTCAGATCTAATTTGTTCATATGATGAGCATCTCTACCAACAAGATCAAAGTCTCTACCGGTTGGTCCCTCCCATACCTCAGAAATCCTGGGCCTCATATTGTTATCCTCCTCATCATCGGACTCCAACTCATCATCGCTGTCTTCAGGTCGTTCATTTTCGACAATCATGTTGTGTAATATAATACAAGTCAACATAATGTATCGAAGGTCCTCTTTATGCCACCCACGAGCGGCTCCTCTAACAATACCAAACTGTGACTGTAATATACCAAAACATCTTTCTACATCCTTCATATACCCCTCTTGAGCCTTTGCAAAACTCGATTTCCTTGGGGCGTGTAGGATTTCGAACAGTTTTCAAGAAAGTCGCCCATCGAGGATAAATACCGTCGGCGAGATAGTACCCTAGACTGTGAGCTCTGTTGTTAACTTGGAATTGGATCAGAGGTGCTCTACCGGTGGTAAGCTCATCAAACAACGGAGACTTTGCCAAGACGTTTAGGTCGTTGCATGCCCCAGGCATTCCAAAGAATGCATGCCAAATCCAGGTGTCGTAAGATGCGACTGCTTCCATGATGATAGTGGAGATCTGTTTCCTACCACTATATTCTCCAGCCCAACCTGTCGGACAATTCTTCCATTGCCAACGCATACAGTCGATGCTCCCAATCATTCATAGAAAACCTCTCCTCTCAACTTTGGCAAGAAGTCGTCTGAGGTCGGCTGCAGTTGGAGCGCGGAGGTATTTTGTTGAGTAAAGATCAACAATTCCTCATGTGAAGTGCTGAAGGGCTGCGACAGAGGTGGATTTTGCCATCTGACAATACTCAGCGCATTGATCTGCCCCTGCACCGTACGCAACCATTCGCAAGGCAGCTGTCATCTTCTGCTAGGAAGCAGTCCGACTTTGCCGGTAGCATCTGACCTTTGAACAAAGTAACGATCATACTGACAAAGGTCAGTAGATATAAGCTTGAAGAGATTGAGACTCATCCTGTAACGTATTCGGAACTCCGGATCTTTGAACACTGGCCGGTCGACAAAGTAGTCGGCCAACATACCTTTGCCCCTTTCTTCTCTAAGTCGTTCCTCATTTGGTGCACGACCCGGATGAGAACCGCGCCATCGGTGTTGGTTTCCAGATTCTTCTGCGACTGCAGCGATGACAATGGCGTTGGTGGCCATCATCTCTTCATCATCTTCATCCTGAAAAGTAACGATCATACTGACAAAGGTCAGTAGATATAAGCTTGAAGAGATTGAGACTCATCCTGTAACGTATTCGGAACTCCGGATCTTTGAACACTGGCCGGTCGACAAAGTAGTCGGCCAACATACCTTTGCCCCTTTCTTCTCAAAGTCGTTCCTCATTTGGGGCACGACCCGGATGAGAACCGCGCCATCGGTGTTGGTTTCCAGATTCTTCTGCGACTGCAGCGATGACAATGGCGTTGGTGGCCATCATCTCTTCATCATCTTCATCCTGAGACCGTCGAATTTGATCCCACAAATTGTTCATTGCAACGAGGGAAATTTAGGAAATATGTAATGCTAGAGATATGAAAAGGGTGAAGGTTTGTTAAGCTCGGATGGTGTGTGTATGTAGTGAAAACATCATGTCTATTTATTGAAATTTTTCACACATAAAAGTGTCAGTGGGTTATCATTCACTCATTTCAAAAAAATTGTCGGTGGTGTGCATGTGATAAAAGTGTCGGTAGATTTTAAAATTTTTTCACACTTTTCAAAAAACTTGTCGGTGGTGTGCATGTGATAAATGTGTCGGTGGAGTTAAAAAAAAATTCACACTTTTCAAAAACTTTGTCGGTGGTGTACATGATA
Source organism: Rosa multiflora (assembly GCA_002564525.1). Classification (NCBI taxonomy): domain Eukaryota; kingdom Viridiplantae; phylum Streptophyta; class Magnoliopsida; order Rosales; family Rosaceae; genus Rosa; species Rosa multiflora. The sequence goes on along the minus strand of BDJD01000330.1, from coordinate 37,026 downwards.
AAAGTGTCGGTGAAGTTTTAAATATTTTCACACTTTTCAAAAACTTTGTCGGTGGTGTATATATGATAAAAGTGTCGGTGGAGTAAAAAAAAAAAAAAGTGTCGGTGGACATATAATTTGTCTACCAATAAAATTTTCTTTGGTTACATTTTCAAATTGTTTATCAATACTATTTATTTACATCATACATTTCTCATTTTCCAAAAAAAAAAAAAAAATTGATGAACAGTAACTGACTGATGACCCTGACCCAACGGGTGGAAGCAAAGATCCAGTGGCAGTGAATAGTTTCCTGCCCTGGTGACCCAACGGGTGAACTTGCTCTTAGTGCCCATACGATCCAATTCTATATAAACTTTAAAGTTATTGATGATTTTTATCAATTGTCTGACTAAGAATTTCTCCATCAAAAAGTTTTTTTCTTAGATGATTCATCTAATTGCAGAATTTTCATTTGGGACTTTAGGTGTTGAAGATTTCAACATTTGGGATTATGGGTTTCTTGAAGTGGCAGTCACCATTAGTCATAATTTTTGTAGTCATTTGCTCAAGGTGGGAATTAATGTGGCTTTTTTTTAATCAAAAGTCAATAACCCAAAACTTAACATACTCAGATGGCCGCATACCAACGAAAGCTGTGCTCTGACCAAAAAAATAAAAGGGTCCTTGACCAGAAGTCTCAAAATGAGCCAAAGTTATCCCACTTACCCCAGCAACAGATTTTTATTCCCACTAACCCAATGTAAAGAGAAATGACAACTTTGCCCTTCACCTAATTAAAAAACTACATGATGTCACTCTGTCCTCTCTCCTCTCTCTCCACGCTGCCAGCAACCCCTCTCTCTCTCCTCTTTCTCTCCCCTCCCCGATCTCCACCTTCGGTTTCTCTATCTGCAATTGCCTCGCCGGAGATGTACTCCAAGCTCGAAGATGACGAAGAAGCTCCGATCGAAGCTCCAGCCACTTCGACGTTCTCGTCGCCGTTCAATTGATCGGCGATCCCAAGCCTCCGTAGCCTCGCCGTCATCGCTGTTATCGTTACGGCACTCGCCGTCGAGTAGTTGCCCAGCGCCACCATGATCGACGTTCTCCGTGCAGCTAGGTTGGAGTTCCAGTTCTTGCAGCAAGCTTGGAGGTCGCTCTATCCATCACCGGCGACGATTTCGTGCTGCAACCTAAACTTCGATTCTGGTGTGCCTGCCTATGTGTCTCTCGAGCTCCCCCCATCTGGAAATCAAATAGCACCGTTGAGCTGGGTTTCTCACAGTGCAAGTCTACAACCGGCTAAGAAGGAAGAAGAGAATGGAGAGCAGCCGGATCTCTCACAGTACCGGTGGGTGCCCAGATCATTTTCTGGCTGCCCTTTTTTTTTCTTTTTTTTTTTTTAAGTAATGGGACAAATTACAGAAGGAAAGAAACAAAATGTTTTGAATGTCTATTGGGGGGGGGGGCAATAGACGTTTTTAAATTGATATAATCTTTTCATTTTTTTCTTTAAACAAAGTTTTATTATCTAAATTTTAGGAGATTAGTTCATATTATGGCAATCGAAAGTTCTATTAGAGGGCAATAGACGTCTATTAGGGGGCAATACATGCCTGATAGACGTCTATTTCCCCCTAATAGACGTCTATTAGGGGGCAATAAACTTCTATTGGGGCAGCAAATCTTTCCAGTGGGAGGGTGCCGGTGACCGGTGATCGGATTCAAGTGAAAGTTGGCCGGAATCAGGCGACATGTGACCGGATTCCTGCAAAATTTGGTCGGAATCCTGCGACCAGTGACAGGATTCAAGCTGCCGGTGACGGGGCTCCGGTGAAGTCTCCTATGGTTTCTCTCTCTTCCATTTTTTCTCTCTCTCTCTCTTTAAGTAACAAGGGGTGAGGGTAAAATAGTATTAAAAAAAAAAACAAAAACAAAAAAAATCTTAATGGGGTATTAGGGAAGACCTCCTTAGAGTGTTTTGGGTAAGAGAGAATTAAAAAAACTTAATGGGGTAAGTAGGAAAAGAATCCCTAAAAATGGGGTAAATAGACAAAAACCCAAAATAAAATAAACCAAAGCGTTGCGTTATTCATCCGAGTTCATATTTCAAAGCTGCAACATGAATAATTCAAAAGGAACTGAAGGTGTAAACGAGCAAGGTGGAGTGGAGATTAAGGTGGACAAAGTGGATTTCCGATCACTGGCAAGAGAAGACAAAGAACCCGTAAAGGAGAAGGTGGAAATGCTTCATGAGATCAACGACGGAGGAGCAAATTCTGGAAATACAGGGGTTGCCGGCTTTGTGGGTAAAATAGCTACCGCAGTTGCAGATACCTTTCAATCAACCAAGGATACTGTTGCTGAAACTAAGACCATGAAATGACGGCTGCGAATCTGAATCTAACGGCGGTGGTGAGAAAGAGATCGTGGTGAGAGTGAGAGGAAGGATGGCCAGCGAGATTGTCCCGGCGTTCGTGACGAGCGGTCCGATTCCATCGCCGGGGATTTTGGTTATAGCACGTGCAGCTCCATCGTCGGGAATCTAAATGAACGATCGGGTTTAGAAACTCGACAAGAACTCGCCGTTGAAGTTGATCGACGCGGTGCGGAATGTGGAGGTCGGGGGGGAGAGAGAGAAAGAGAGGGACGAGACAGAGCATATCGTGGAGAAAGAGGGCATGTGTAATTAATTAGTTAATTTAAGGGAAAAATTGTCATTTTGCTTTAAACATGGTGAGTAGGAATAAAAATTTGTTGCTGGGTTAAGTGGGATACATTTATTTATTACCGGGTACAATATGAAATTTGCTGGGTACATTGAGCTAGACATTTTTCATAGGGTAACTTGAACGTCTATATAAAGTCTGTTATGGGTGGAAACTTTTCACTTTTCACCATACCAATAGCTAAATCTCTAAATGGTGGGGAACACTGCTTTGTTAGGCCCAAAGGCCAGGGCATAGGCTCAAATGAGAGTCACATCGTACATCAGCCCACGAAAAGAGAGTCCTCATATGGAGCTTCTTCTTCGACTCTAATGATATTGGGTAAGGCACAAACTTGGGCAGATATTCCACGGCCCAAATTAGGGTCCAATACTTCTCAAACTTATGTAACTAGGAATCTATGATTTATTACATTTTTTATCAGAATTATAAAAAGAATTGTTTAACAACTAAGCGCTACATAAAAAATTGTTAACAACTAACAAATCCAATTCCCGCGACATCGCGCGGTTGCCTTTTCTAGTACATATACTAAAGATGGATGCACTGTTCGTTACTGTTCATGTAACAGTGAAGTGACAATTTTGCCCCCGTCTTTTAACTGAAATTACAATTCTACCATATATATATATATATATATATATTTTTTTTTTTTACAATTCAGCCATATATCCTTTCAATTTTATTTATTTATTTTTTAATTTTTTTAAGGGAAATCAATTCTATTTTGTATTTGTAAATTTCTACAAATCATGAAAAAGTTTGTTGTTTGCTGTATCCCATTTGTTGCTAATCTATTATTAACAAAAAAAAAATTATATTCTAAGCAGTGCCAATATTTTTTAGATTACGAGTATTCATCTATTATATATGAAACTTGAAAAAAACACAAACCCGCAGCATCGCGCGGCTCAGTTTGCTAGTACATATACTAAAGATGGATCCACTGTTCATGTAACAGAAGTGACGGTTTTTGCCCCTGGATTTTGACTGAAATTACAGTTCTACCATTTTTTTTTTAAAAGTTATGTCATATATATCAGTATATATCAGCTAAACAAAATAAAAAGAAATGAAAAGGATCCTATCCTTGGGTAATGTCAAGACAGTGCCATGCATGCATGGTTAATTGAATTGTGTAAGATTAAGGATCCTATCCTTGGGTTACTTCCTTAATTATATTTTTCTTCATCTTCTAAACTTCTTCATTTCAAACAATTCCAATTGTTATTAAAATATAAGAGTGAGTCTATCAAAACTGTTATTTATCTACATGAGCACATTACACATTGCACCTAATAATGTAAATCAATATTTTCACAACTATATAACACATTTTAGTTTTTATTTTTATTTTTTATCAAAAACAATCTAGCAAAAATGCATTATTATAACTGGATCGATTGACAATGCTAACTTCCGCAGCAAAGCGCGGGCAACTATTACTAGTTACACATTATACATGTTTCGATCATTTAACTAAAGGGTGTTTCTAAATGTACCCAGCAGAAATCTATGTACACCCAGCAACCTATTTATATTAAAAATATATAAATAAATTTTACTCATTTTCCCATTAAGCCCCCATCGCTAAACATATACCCAAATTTATTTATTTTTTCTTCCAAAATCTTATACCCAGCACAACAAAAGCGTAGAGGCTCCGAATCGCATCAACCTCATCTGGGCATGCCACCGACACCAAGCAGTCGGAAAGTCTGTGGTTTAGGTGCCTGCAACCCTATTCCCACCCCCGATGCATCGAGATCAGACGATGTCATTCCACCGATGCTCGTTGCAGCCGATCGCACTCCACAAATTCAGTTATCGCTTCATTCGCAGCTTCTGACAATATCGTTTTGGTTCATCTTCTACTACCTTTTGTTCTCTTTCTTGTTTAGCTGGTTCTCAAAGGCTTGCATTCGTCTTGGACTGGAAAAATATGCACGATGAGATTGTATTACGTTACCTAATATTCATTGAATATTATTTCTTGATTCAAGATACAACGGAAAATAGATGTGGACGTCGATCCGACCCGGTTGAGGAAATTCGGATCGACCTGGTCTTTCTAGTTCATCGTGAACACCATGACTCTCTCTTCGGCGCAACACGAGTTGAGCAAGCCATCCATGAAGTTCGATATGCCGGAGAAGCTGACCGCCGTCAATTTCTCGGCGAAGAACCGATCCAGGTCCTTGATGAGGATCACCGACTTGCTCGTGGTCTGTAAAAGAAGCATCTTCAACTCCGAGACGTCTTTTGCTTTAATTAAATTTAATTGAGAATCAATTGAACCATAACTCAAGTATGTGTAGAATTGAAGCAATTAGCACCATATAATTTCTCCAGTTACCCATTCCTACCAAAACATGTATCTCGAAACCTTGAGTTTCTAACTGATGAGAAGAGTAAAGAAGTCTACACATTTTTGGTTATGGTAACATCTAACCTCAGGTAGATAGAAAGAGTGACCAACCAGCTTGAGGGTTTTTCTTTTTCTTTGTTTTTTGTTACTCGTACATGTATATATAGCCTTCCCTTCCGAGGGGCACGTGAGTGCCTTAGAATTTAATGCAACTCTTTCAGGAATTTGAAAAGTTAGTGTAGTGTTATCAGTTAATATTAGTAGCCTCCTGATAATTTCATGAAAGAGATTGAGCTGATAGAACACGGAAACACACAGACCCTTTATATGATGCAAGTATTTATTAATACTCAAGTTCCAATAATCCACTGACCAAGGAAGAGGTACGTTACATAAGCAACTACCGTCTTATTTTTTACTAAGCTTAATTAGATTATGTGTTGTATAATTTGGCACATATGACCATCGTAATACATTTGTTAGCACGTTCTTAATTGTTGTCATACCAGAACTGTTTCTGGAGATACTGAACGATATTGTTGTCAACTTGGAAGGCCTTGGTGAGCACATCAGGGTTGATTGGAGGGTTGGAGCCGAACACTGCATTGGCTATGGTGATGACACCTGGATTCTGGCTGCTAAGACCGGCAATGGCTACGGCGTTGACCTTTCCGACGTTAAACTGGAAGTGAATGAGACCAACTGGGAAGACAAACACATCTCCCTTGTACAACACTTTGGTGATGAGGCGGTTGTCCGGGTTGGATGTGACGAAGCCAACGTAGAGAGTGCCTTCCAAGACGACAAGGATTTCCGTGGCCCGAGGGTGGGTGTGAGGAGGGTTTAGTCCGCCATTTGGTGCATAGTCTATGCGAGCCAGGGATATCCCAAGAGTGTTGAGTCCTGCTATTTGCTCCACGTTTACTGCGGTGACGTTGGAACCAACCGGATTTGATGTGTTTCGAGGAATCTGGAGCCCCGAAAAAAAGAAATCATCTGCTGTTGCCATCTTTGGGTCCTTGCAGAATTTCCCATTCACAAACACTGCAATATGGAACATCGATTGTATCAGAACATGCATAAATAAAAATACAAAAATTAATTATATAATAATCTTCATATATATGGGAATAAATAACATGTACATATACTAGTGACTACTATATACCAGCAGAAACAGCAGTTTGGGTGGTGTTAAGTGCTACACAGAAATCTTGGAGAGGACTAGGATCAGAAGCAGAAACAAGGTGGAAGGTTGCCAATGCCAACAGGGCAAAAGCAGCAGCAGTAGGGAAATAAGCAGCAGCTGTAGGGAAATGAGCACCTTTCATCATCGTGATTGCAATACCTCGTGTGTGTTAGTTTGTATAAGAGAGAATTGGAGGTGGCCGGATGAAAATGTTGTATGGAGCAAATGCATATTTATAGATGGAAGAGATGGAGAGAGATACATTTGAACTGGTCTTGGATTTGCCATGTCTATATGGAAGCAGGTAGTAACTTTGAATAAATAGCTCCTTGATTAGTATTCAGAAGCAGGTAAAGACTTGGATTCTGTACCAATTCTTCAGAGCCACGCTAAATGACCCTCTATATATCTGCCTTGTTTATGAATATTAAATTACGGTATATCCGTTTAAACCTTGAGGTGCCTTTTGTAAAGTTCGACACTCCGATGTTAGGTATGAGCTCAGCTCAGTGAGCTAGGAATTCTATTAGTTGATGCCACGAGCTAGAAACAAAAGGAAGAGAGTTGGTTAGAGGTGGCTAACGAGATTGACCATATTAAATTATTTTTGGTAGTAGTTATAACCAATGGACATCAAGTGTCCAATGTTTAGTGATACGATTCAATCCAATATTTCTACCAAACAGGACGATAATATATCAACTAATTAACATCATTATGGATAATGTACGTTGACGATAGCTACCCAGAATTCACAGCCCTCCAAAGTCTTCTGGTAATGCATTTCCACAAGTTCACCTGCACCCTAGAAAGTAGAAACAAAACTTCAAATTAAGGGTGCAAGACTTTTTACCTATGACCTTTTAGCATTAATAAGACGTGTATAGTAGGACTGGTAGGTTTCAATTGACCATTCTGTCATAAGGGTAACTCCGGCATCGGACTCTATTATCTTTATGAGTTGATCAATAGCTAAACATCTTGATCAAAATCCTAGTGGGGAACATTTCTTTCTTAGGCCCAAAGGCTAAGGCATACATCAGCCCACGAAAAGATAGTCCTAATGATAATTGATATTGGGCACGGCACAAACTTGGGTGGAACGTTACCTTCGAAAAACACTTGGCCCAAATTAAGGTCCAATGAAGCCCTTCAAGTTTTGATGTCCCAAAGCTTTGTTGCAGGTAATTTCACCGCATAATGGAGTTTAGAAAATGAATAATAGTTGGTCGCAAACTCACAATGCACTAAAATGCCAAATTGAAAGTAGGTATACTTTGCAAGAGAATCTTCTCTAAATAGAAGCTGGAAACCTCATTTGAATGAGCTACGGATGATGTCCGTTTTTTGTCCACCCACCATAACCTTGCAAGTCTTCTAAATTAAGAGATAACTGAGGGTAGCGAGTCTTGTCTAATATAGACGATGAAATTACGCTCAAAAGTTTGCACAATAAGTTGGTGGATGGTAGATATGAGCGCAGCAGTTGTGTAGACCGACAATTATTGGGCTTCTCGACAGTGATTAGTGGAGGATTTAATGAATTATTAATTTTTAATTAAAGAAGTAATCAAGTAAAAGATAATCCAACTACAAAAAATAAAGTAAAATATGATATATATATATATATATTTCTATAAAAGAATTAACGAAAGGTTGCAATTTTTTATGTATTGACAAACGCTGTATGGTATTATTATGATTTTTTCGATGAGTACATATTTTATTTAGGGGTTTTGTCCATTTACCCAATTTCTAGAGATTTTTTTCCCACTTACCCCATTAAGTTTTTTTAATTCTCTCTTACCCAATACACTCTAAAGAAGTCTTCCCTAATACCCCATTAAGATTTTTTTTTTGTTTTTAATGTTTTTTTAATACCATTTTACCCCTCACCCCTTTGTTACTTAGAGAGAGAGATAGAGAAAATGGAAGAGAGAGAAACCATAGGAGACTTCCCCGGAGCTTGTCACCGGCCGCCGGAATCCGGTCACCGGTCGCCGGAATCCGGCCAACTTTCGCCGGAATCCGGTCACCGGCCGCAGGAATCCGGTCACCGGCTGCCGACCACCGGAACTTGCTGAAAATCTCACCGGAAAGTTTTTTTTGCCCCTAATAGACATCTATTGCCTCCTAATAGAGGGGCAATTCTATTGCCCCAATAGTCTATTGCCCCCTAATAGACGTCTATTGGCCCCCAATAGACGACTATCAGCCGTGTATTGCCCCCCAGTAAACGTCTATTGCCCCCCAATAGACGTTTAGATTACCGAAATGGTAATTAATCTTCCTAAAACTACACAAATAAAACTTTGATTAAAGAAAAAAAACGAGGAGATTACATCAATTCAAAACATCTATTGCCCCCCAATAGAGGTCTATTGCCCCCCAATAGACGACTATCAGCCATGTATTGCCCCCCAATAGGACTTTCAATCGCCAGAATGGGAACTAATCTCCTTAAATTTAGACAAATAAAACTTTGATTACAGAAAAAAAAAACAAAGAGATTACATCAATTCAAAACATCTATTGTCCCCCAATAGACGTCTATCAACCATGTATTGCCCCCCAATAGACGTCTATCAGCCATATATCGCCCCCCAACAGAACATTTTTTTTTTTTACTTCTTGATATGGAAAAGAAACATATAACGTTTACTTCTTAATTAGAATGAACGTTTACTTCTTGGTAATCTTTGAACTTACCATCTGATTAGAGATGCATGAGGAATCCAACAAAAGATAATTGGTGCATTATTTGCCTTCACATAATAACCTCCAAATACAAGAAACTCCATCATAAGTGATGGTCCCACCGCCATAGCTGTTTCAGTGGTTGGAAACTTGGAACCATTAACCATAGCACTAACTGGAAAATTGGAACCATTAACCATTTGCCCATTCCTATGTGAGACCCATAGCAGATGCCGCGAAAGCTGGGAATGAAACCACGATCACACCCAAACTCAATATTGGGAATGAAACCATAAAACACTTCTTGACATTCACTGTAAATCATAAAAATAAATCAATTCTTAGTGGAATACTAGTTTGGAGTTTGAAATCGCAAAGTTGAGGAATTGCAGAAAATGAGCTTGAGTCTAGAGCGACCCAAAACACTATACATTAGATTGATAAACGAGCTCTTACCCCAGACCAACTCCGGTGACGGCGGCAACGACAAAGGCAAGCGGGTCGGATCCGTCTCCAATTCCAGCTACTCCGCCGTGGTCATCGAGGACAGATCAGACGTCGATGAAGCCGACAACATGGAAGGGAGGGTGGGAGAGAGAGAGAGAGACAGAGAGAGAGAAACCAACTTCGGCGACGACGACGGCGACAAAGGCAAGCGGGTCAGATTCGTGTCCATTTCAGCTACTCCATGGTCATCGAGAGGACAGATCAGACGCCGACGAAGCCGGTGTCATGGAGAAGAGAGAGAGAGTCTGAGAGATTGACAGGGAGAGTGGCACGACGTAATTTTTTAATTGAATTGTGTTTAAAATAGACATTTTGCCTTAAATAGGGTAAGTGAGAATATTAATTTGTTGGTGGAGTGATGGGGAGTGTTTTCTTTACAAATGGGGCTATGGGTCAAGGTCCCTTTTATTTAATTAAAACAAGAAAGAAGTTTACACATGCGTACTGAAACATGGACTATTCTCCCAATACCATTCCGATCAAAGAGACAAAGCAGTAGTTGTAAGTTAAGTTGATTTCCATTGGATGGAGTTTGGATAGAGAAAGCTTTAATTAGCTTTTGGTACCAGTCCATGCACCGTGTTTGGCTTCACTTTCAAGCTCCAATAATGACACAATGTCATGCTTTGGGAATAATTCCAAGGTTACCTGCATATACTTTGGATCGGAGATTGGGCTGGGCTTAACCGTAGCATGTCCGGAGTCCGAACAGAAGAAGAAGCCCGAGCTATAGCTAGGGAGCTCTCCCAGAGGTAGAAGAAGAAGCTCTGGTTTAAGCTGAAAGTCAAAAGTATTGTAAATCGAGAAAATCATGGGTAATATCAAGAACAAGGCGCGCATTGGAACTGAACTAGCAAAACCCACCAGCGGAAGAAGACAAGACAAGACAACCCCAACAGACAACAGTGATGTAAATTAAATTAAAGATTTAAACAAACAGTAAAGGGTTTGTCTGGTCCTGGTAGATACTGTCCGTCTCTCTTGACTCCTTCCATGCCAGCTCAGTTTAATTCAAGCAAGCTCCTCCAATCAGATATAGTCAAGCACCCCCTTTTCTACGTTGGTCTACTTTATTGAAGCTTGCAGGTCTTATTGGTCAGTAGTCGACGCTTTTAGTCTTCCTTCCCCGGCCTCCTATTTTATTCTCAGTCTCCTCCATGGACAATAAAGCCTGCATCTTTCTTAGTTCTGACTTCTGACCGGTACCCATTTGGATTATCCTTAAGCTTCAGCTAGCTTCAAGCCTTCAACCACTTTGCTTCGGAATTCAGGTAATTAAGTAACCAAGTTGTCAAGCTCCTATTTTGCTTTCCAGCAACTCGTGGGTTCTTCACATTCTATTTCTGTCCAGTTCAATTTTAAGCCTTTGCATTTTGCAGCATGTGTATGTTATGATTTCTTCAATCTTTTGTAAGCACATACAAGTAGGAATATAATGCATGTATGTATCTTATCTTATAATTACAATTGAATATTTATGTTCAAAAGTAGGAAAAAATAATGGGAATATTACTAAATTGCAATTGATTTTGTCTTCTGTTCTTAACTAAATCAAATATTGGACTTCATTTTTCCCAAGTGGAGCTCAGCTGAGAGCCTGAGACTAGCTAGCATGAATGCTTCTGTTAAACAAACTTAACTATCCAGCTGAAGCTTAACTGAGACTAGTTTTGCTTTTGTAGGTCATCTTTAGTTTATTAGAAATGGCTGATTATGAAAGAGATGAGGTACCTATGCTTTCGGATTCTCATCCACAGTCATCAAATGAGCACCTGCCATTACAAATTGAGAGATTTATGTCCAGGAAACGGAGCGCATCAATTTCGATTCCTATGAATTCTATGGATTCATATGAAAGGGGTGAAGTTAACCTTGTAGGCCATACTGGTCCCTTACGAACTCACACAAAAACACCCTTCTTACCTATGAGTGGTCCGTTATATGCTAACCGCGGCAGGCCTGATAGTGTTCTGTGGCTAACTCGAGGTGTGACAGGGCAAGAAGCAGCAGAAACTACAGCAGAAAAGTTTCCTTCTACTAGTGCAACAAATGAGAATGAGTGGAATGACGACTATACTGCAAAAAACGAACACTTACTGAGATCTGGCCAATTGGGGATGTGCAATGATCCTTACTGCACAACTTGCCCAACTGTCTATAAGGCTACTCAACCAAAATACTCGAGGCCCTCGGGCAAGGTGTCATTCTTTCTTTTCTTTACTGGAAGTTTTTTCTTATTCCTCTGTATGTTATTGTAGTTGATTTGTTGCTGCTTTCTATTACATGCTTATAAATGCACATCTGCATTATGAACACTTTAAATAGCTCTGTCAAACGGTTAGTTATTCACCCATCTTAGGCTTCTCACTGTATTAAGATACTCATAACCTAGTTTATGTTTGCTTAATCTTTATTAAGTACGACTATTTACTTTATGATTCTTTATTCACAACTTTGTCATAACCATTTCATTTTGTATTATCTTCTGAAATGATGGTTTACAAGCATTGTGGCTTATTATGCATACAATTTTTCTTTTTGTTTGCAGTTCCATAATGCTCTCTATGGAGATGCCAAGGGATGGGCCAGGAGGTTTTTCTCATGTCTGCGTCCATACATTCCTGGAGTTATGAACCCTCATGCTAAAATTGTGCAACAGTGGAATCAGTTTTTTGTCATTTCTTGCTTAGTAGCAATTTTTGTAGATCCATTGTTTTTCTTCCTGCTGTCTGTTCAAGAGGTAGCGTCCATTTCTTCTCTTCATTTCATAAATAATTTTGGAATTATCAATTAAGCTTAGATATAAAGTTCTGCACTTTGAGTAACAAGCTTTGGTTTATCCATTTATTTATATATTTATAATGCCTTTCTGAGGAGAAGAAAGTGAATTGAAACAATTCTTTTGATTGAATGCCTATGACTATCCTTCTCAAATTGTTTTCCCCTTTTTGAATGCAGGATAATAAATGTATAGTTATTGATCAGCCATGGACCACTACTTTTGTGGTTTTCAGAAGCATGACTGATCTCATATACTTCATGCACATTCTTCTCCAGGTAAGGACTTCCTTTCCTCAAATATATTCTAAATTCATCTTGGGGCGTTATCCTCTGTTTTTTTTAGCTTTGCAAACAATTATTATAATCTGGTTTGTGTCACCATGTTCTTCTTCTTTTTTTGGGGGTGATGATTCATTTCATCACTGTCCTTAGATCTTGTCTCAAAGATCCCATTTGTTATGTTATGAGTGAGTATTTGCTAAGATGGTGAACTATTGTTACTGTCTTGGACTGCCAGTGGATGCATCAATAAATCTGTTACTCAAAACCAATTGGCAGTAAGTGGAGAGGCCCAAACTGTTATGCAAAGTTTTATTTTTCCAGTGTGGGACAGCACATACTCCACATTCTCACATGCCCCTTCACAGCCTCACACTTATAGGTCACACAGGCGGGAAACTATTCCAACACTCATAGGATAGTATCATAACTTCATTGAAGTTGGCAGTAAGTGGAGAGGCCCAAACTGTTATGCAAAGTTTTATTTTTCCAGTGTGGGACAGCACATACTCCACATTCTCACATGTCCCTTCACAGCCTCACACTTATAGGTCACACAGGCGGGAAACTATTCCAACACTCATAGGATAGTATCATAACTTCATTGAACCAAAAACAAGATCTCGTAGTACAGTCCCTAAAACAGCTAAAAGGAAAGCTTGTTATATAATTTCATGCCTTCAATATAGTACACTATACAGGCTTGATTTTATTTGATTGTATAGCTCTATAGCTGTGCTGAGCTCTAATGTTATCCAAGTTTCCACTGAAAAATCAATTTTAATTATTTTCTCACTTTGCAGTTTAGATTGGCTTATGTGGCTCCCGAGTCTAGAGTGGTTGGTGCTGGAGAGTTAGTTGACCATCCAAAGAAAATTGCTCTCAATTACCTTAAAGGATATTTTCTGATTGACTTTTTTGTTGTATTACCACTTCCTCAGGTAAACCTCTGTCTCTCAATCTTCTTATTTATTTTTCTCTTGATTGGTAATCTTTTTTTGCATCCATTTAAATTTCAACTTACTTTGAGCAACTTCCTCAGTTCAAATTTATGTCATGTTATTAAGTTTATATAATAGGTTGAATATCAGTAAGAAAAAGAAAAAAACTTTTTACAAGATTACTATAAAGGTCACTAGTGTTTACTATTCAGTACAGAAAACCTAAATGGTAAATAAGACAGATTGCAAAGAAAATGGAAAAATCTTGAAGGGAGATTCATTTTGTGTTTCTGATATGCTGACTTGTGCGTGATAAGTTATTGCTTTTTCCAAATAATACTGTTTTTCTGTGGCTAAGCCGACTAGTTACATTCATCTACTATAGCAATATAATAAATTGGAAATCTCAACCTGAGCGTTAAGAATAATTTATGAAGACTATACGTACGTAAAGGAAAAATTGATAACTGATAGAAAATAAAGGATGGAGACAGCACCCCTGCCTGCTGTCCTCTCTCTCTAACTTGATAGAATTTTGAGTATTTATGCTCTCATGTTTTGATTTGATCTAAGCACATTTTTTCTCCCCTTGAGGTAAACTTTTATTTAACTTGTTTGTAGATCATACTATTACTAGTTCTGCCAAAGAACTTGGGATCATCTGGAGCAAACTACGCAAAAAATCTTTTACGTGCTGCCGTTCTTCTTCAGTACATTCCCAGGTTGTGTAGGTTTCTACCTCTGCTTGCTGGACAGTCACCAAGTGGCTTCATATTTGAGTCAGCATGGGCCAATTTTATAATAAATCTTCTCACTTTTGTCTTATCTGGCCACGTCGTCGGGTCATGCTGGTACCTCTTTGGATTACAGGTGGGTTGTGGCCATTTTATCTTGAACATGCTTTTTGAATATTCGTATAATAAACATTCTTCTGTTCCTCGTACCCGAAAGCGCTCTGGAAACTAAAGTGTGTCCATACACTTATTTGTTGAACCTGTGAAGATGAGCCACGTCTTTATTTACTTCCTAACTCTTTATCAAGTTAGAAAAAAATTTATGGGATACTTGACTATCCTGCCATAGTGAAGTATTTGAGAAACTGTTTGCATCAAGTAATGTTATGTTAATCAAAAATTTCTTGCCCAACAAAATGGCAAACTATCTGTGTATCTATTTGGTTTGTAATGGTGATATGTTAACAAGATAGTTCTTTATTTGGATATAAAAATTACATCATGTTCATCACCATAATAGAATATTTATTGGACATAAGAATGAAGACTGGTTTTTAATCATTCACTTACTTCAATCTTTTTCTGTCCCAGAGGGTTAATCAATGTTTTCGAGATGCCTGTCACAAGACTCACAACTCTACGATTAATGGATGCATGAGGTTCATAGACTGTGGGCATGGAAGCGACAGTGAAGGTTCCAACGGGGATATGGAACTGCGTAATACCTGGAAAAACAATGTAAATGCTATTGCTTGTTTTAACCAAACTGGTTTTGACTACGGAATCTATGCCCAAGCTGTTGGCCTTACGACAGAAAATAGCATAATCACTAGATATGTATATGCATTGTTTTGGGGATTTCAGGTATTGCTTTAATTTATGTATACCTTCTTTTGGCTGTTTCATACTGATTTGCTCATTTAAGTCAACTCTGTTCATCATAAGTTAGTGAGACAGCTAGACTATCTTGTATCTCAAACTAGCCATTTAGTTTGACTATCAGAAGGCAGCAAGATCTTCTGAGCTGTGTGAATCAAGTAGGGATGTCACTGTCTGAGAGGGGGCCTTCAGCCAGATTATATGAGGGGCACCGCATCCCATTTGGGATAGTCGGGTTTGCAAGTGGTTATCAACTGAATTGTCATAAACCCTGAAACTTCAGAACTTATGAGTCCAGAATCTAATTTATACCCTTCTCTGTATTGTCCCATAGAGTTGAAAGATAAGTTGAGTGAGTACTGATTTTTTTCTGTTCTGGAATGAAGCTCAAAGACTATCAGAGTTTCTAGTCTTTTGTTCATTACCCATTTAGAAGTGATGCATGAATCTTTAGACTGAGTAGTGAATGAAAATAAAAAGTTTGGGTTCCAATGTTTCCTGGCATAAGGGTTGTCTTCTTGTTATTTCATTATGAAAATGATTGAAGCTAACTGGTATTGTCCCAGTTAATTTTGTAATGCAGTCTATAGTTTGATCATTATCTTTTTAACATAGTAGCCCTGTTTATGTGATGAAGCAAATCAGTACTCTGGCTGGAAACCAAGTTCCAAGCTATTTTGTGTGGGAAGTCCTTTTTACAATGGCCATTATTGGCCTAGGTCTCTTGCTTTTTGCTCTTCTCATAGGAAATATGCAGAACTTTCTGCAGGCACTTGGCCGGAGGTACCACTTTTTCACTCTGGTGATTTGTTCTTAGTTTTTCCTACAATTAAGGTCACATCATTGGAACATATTATCATGAGTACATCTTCGAATTTATTATGGATAAATTACCTTCCAATGATATACATAACCTGTGCATCAAAGCTGTAGATCTTTGCTTTTCTTTGTTTTCTTCCTTAAATCTTCCTAGGTTGACCAGCTGGATATTATCTTACAAAATACTCTCTCTTGTCAGTTGTTTGTCTAAAATTTCAAAGTTGAAAGCTATCTGTATTGAGTTATCTAATATCATGATAGTTTATGATGTGATTCATTCTTCTTAATAAATATATAGAGAAATATGGTAATGTAAATCAACAATTATTAATAATATGCAATTTACCATTTAAATGGCATTCCCTGATTAAATTCTGCTCTGGTTTGAAAAGGAAAAAGGAAAAATTGAACTTTCTTGTTTGTCTCTCTCTTTGCAGAAGGTTAGAAATGTCACTGAGGCGTCGTGACGTTGAGCAGTGGATGAGGCATAGACGTTTGCCAGATGAATTAAGGAGGTATCACAGATTCATAATATATTATTCTACTTGGATTCCACATGAAGTTACATCATCCATTTTAAGCTGTGCAAAACTGCATCATTTGGAGACTGTTATGATTGATGACTGCAGTTAACATTCAACGTTACTTGGGCACGTGCCACATATCCATGGGAGTGTGGTGCTAACTTTTGTTTCTGCGGACAACTAGTGTTTATAGTAATCAGATATGTTCCAAGGAATAGCACGTTCATGAAAAACTGTCATTCCTAAGTATGTCTTAAAATATTGGGGCATTTCATTTGACACCCAAATTTGATTACACCTATTAGATTAAACCCATTCATGATTTTTTTTTAATATACACCCAAATCTGTTGATTAGGTTGATCGAAAATGTTCACCTGGTCAGTTATTGACCAAGAAATAATGCTTAACCACCGTTGGATGTAAATCGAATGACAGAGAGAATTATCATTAAATTGAGGTGTTTTAGGCTAACCAGGTAAAACACCACTGTTAAGCTGATTACATAAATAAATTCTCATTAAGTGACATAGAAAATAAAACATGTTTTTGTCAAAAATTCCTAATATGCCACAAGCTCTAAACAAGTACACTTGATGAACTAGACCCTTGATTGAAGCTCTCGTAATCAATACCTAGATCGAGGTTTATATCTGATTTCTCTATTTCCTGATCTGTTTTTCTATATAAAAGGTATGTTATATTTTTCATATAAACACTTTAGTGGAAAGCAAACATAGGTTAATAACATATTATACAGTTGTTCTGTTTGTAAGGTATGTAGTAAAAAGGTACCTGATCATTAAAATACTTTCTTTTTTTTTCTAGATAATTTGATTTCAGGTGTGTATCTAACATATAGGAGGCTTAGTTTTTAGTTTATACATTCGATTACAGCCTAAATGTTAATAGGTTTTGTATAACATCTCTGTATTAGAATTTATTAGTATTTTTTGTATCATACATGTTTGTTAGATTTTCTATTATATTATACCTATGATTGTATAAATAAAAATGTTACACCTATGATTGTGGTGTATATCATTGCGTGTCGATCTTTATTAAGCTTGAGCGTTTCTATTATTTAAGCCCTACCTATCCTACTAATAGACATGTATTATTTGAGAGAATGTAAATGGGCAAATTAGATATACATGAAATTAAACAAGGAAAAATATTGATTATAGGCATATAGTCTATATGGAAGGTTTTCTTTTTGTTTATTTTTTTATGAATCACTCTATATAGAAGGTTTACTAATGTGATTTGGGTGTAAATTAAAAGAAAAGTATGTATCAATTTTTTCTAATAGAAGGTTGAATTTTTGAGTTTATATCTAATTTTCTCTAAAATATTATAGCACCTCAAGGATCTTAACCTACGAAAAAGAAAAAAGAAAAAAAAATTGTCAAGGATCTTAACTACATGACATGAAACATCCACAGCATGTGACACATATGATTGGTCTAATATGTAGGCGAGTACGACAAGCTGAAAGGTATAATTGGGCAGCTACCAGAGGAGTAAATGAAGAAATGCTTTTGGATGTCTTGCCTGAAGACCTTCAGACAGATATAAGACGCCATCTCTTCAAGTTTATTAAGAAGGTGATCATCTTAGAATCTGTTGTCATTATATTGCATGTATATATATACTTGTTAATGATGCAATTATGTCATTTAGTTCAGGTCCTTAAAGTTCACAACAGTTGGTAAAACTTACAATTTAAATGTAGACATATTAAATTTGGCATGAACTCATAAGTCATAATGGTTACATGCTACTTCTCTAGGTAAGGATTTTTGCTCTCATGGAGGAACCGATCTTAGATTCCATTTGCGGAAGACTAAGACAGAAGACATACATCCAAGGAAGCAAAGTTTTGTACTTTGGTGGTCTAATTGAAAAGATGGTCTTTATTGTGCGCGGAAAAATGGAGAGCATGGGAGAAGATGGGATTAGAGTTTCCTTATCCGAAGGGGATGTTTGTGGTGAGGAGCTTCTCTCATGGTGTCTCGAGCATTCTTCGGTAAATAAAGGTATTAATTTGATAACTAACAACATGCCTGTTAAATTTTTATATCAAGGTCCAGGGGCAGTGCGTTGACTCAGTCTGCCCGGCCCCCTTGTTGCACCTAACCTTGCACTTCACACAAAATGTCATTGGATTTCTGTTAAGAGTATAGGTCTAGGTGCATGTTCAATCTAGAAATACAACAACCAATGATATGTCTGTGGTTTTTGTTACAGACGGTAAAAAGATCAGGATTCCTGGACAGCGAATGTTAAGCAACAGGAATGTGATATGCTTAACAAATGTCGAAGCATTTTCACTAAGGGCAGCTGACATTGAAGAGGTCACCAGCCTCTTTGCCAGATTCTTGCGCAAACCACGTGTTCAAGGAGCCATAAGGTCAATCCAGAACTTGAGATAACGGTTGTAATCAGAAAATTGAGATGAACAATCTCATGCATTTATGCATTTTGAGGACTATTTTCATCCTAATGCATATGATTGCACATATATAATGGCACTGCTGTCTGCTGGTCTGCTACTTGACTTGTTAATATGTTACATCACAATGCAGGTATGAGTCACCTTACTGGAGAGGCCTTGCGGCAAGATGCATTCAAGTGGCTTGGAGATACAGGAGAAAGCGCCTACATCGTGCAGATACTTCTCAATCCAATCACGCCTCATAGTGGAAAAGTGACCTTAGTTTAGTTTCTGTACAGATATATAATAATTGAATATGTATACCTCCATAATTCCATGTGCGTACATACAAAATACTTTCTGAGTAATAAAATATATATTCCTTGTTAAAATGTTATCCGATTGATACGTTTGATTGTCATGAGTCCCTCATTCATACAGGGTTTCGAGTTTATGAATATATGAAGATGCCCAAGTAGCCCATGAGCTCAAGTGTCTTCTATTCTTTTGGGCCAATGGCTCAAGTGTCTTCATGGGTATGACATGATTTAGGGGAAGAAGAAAGACAACCCATTAGTCATTGCTCATTAGAGGCTCTCTTCTCCATCGGTTTGTAATCCAATGATCACAATTGTAAACTTTCAAGGATTACTATTGTTAAACTAAACCGAAAATTGTTTAGCGGGTTAATCCCCATCGTCACCATCATTTTTTTTTTATCAGAGAATTTGTGTTTCTCTGCCCACATTAGAGAACTAAACTGTAATATGTGGTTGATTTTCCGCCTAGATAATTCTTGAATTCCTACCTAAAGGAAACACGTTCCCGATTAAGAATTTGTGAAGAACGAGTCTGCAAAATTCACAAAAGAATGAAATGTCCCACTCTAGATCATTAACTCATACGCAGCTTCTTCTGTTTTCTTGGTCGAAATACGCAACTTCCAGTACTAACTCCATCACCTAACAAAAACGCTCACAACTGCGCTAGCTAATTTAGCTTTGGTATGCTAAATGGTAATTGATTGTGGTAGCTCTATCTACAGAGCATGTAAATTCATGAACGTGCTGTTTGCGCGTAAGATCGAAGTAAGTACAACAAGTAACTAGCTGTCTTCGGAGCCCTGCGGAACCTGCTGGGGGTTTTACGTACTTTATCAGAGAATTTGTGTTTCTCTGCCCACATTAGAGAACTAAACTGTAATATGTGATTGATTTTCCGCCTAGATAATTCTTGAATTCCTACCTAAAGGAATCACGTTCCCGATTAAGAATTTGTGAAGAACAAGTCTGCAAAATTCACAAAAGAATGAAATGTCCCACTCTAGATCATTAACTCATACGCAGCTTCTTCTGTTTTCTTGGTCGAAATACGCAACTTCCAGTACTAACTCCATCACCTAACAAAAACGCTCACAACTGCGCTAGCTAATTTAGCTTTGGTATGCTAAATGGTAATTGATTGTGGTAGCTCTATCTACAGAGCATGTAAATTCATGAACGTGCTGTTTGCGCGTAAGATCGAAGTAAGTACAACAAGTAACTAGCTGTCTTCGGAGCCCTGCGGAACCTGCTGGGGGTTTTAAGTACTGTAAAAGTATGAATTACATGATTGTTCTGCCATGCAGTACTTAAAACGGGTTCGCCTGAAAGTTAATCAATTAGGATTCACTAGTAACTAGCTTTCTCCATATCACCGCTAATGTAACTAGCTGATATTTCGATTGGTCAAGATGACAAGGTAATGATTACACCAGATTAATCGCACAGGCACCAGAATTATTTACAACAGCTCCTTCCCTTGCAATTCCAAAAGCCATTTCAATCCAGATCGAGATCGATTGAGATAAATCTAACTAAACTTAAAGTATAGTAGTGGTAGCTTGTTACCTAAGCTCACAACTATAAATTCAATTAACTGATATGTTCTCTGCTGGA